>PVKA01014769.1:0-51612 GCA_004027165.1 Ctenomys sociabilis | reverse complement strand
GGCCAAATCTCACCACTTGGCTTGTCATTCTTGTGGCTATCATAGTGGGCCTGTTGATATTAAAATGCTTACTGGAGAGATTGACACAGACACAGTAACAAATTAAATTAACAGCTTTGGCAGCCATGCAGATAGCGGAGGGCGATACCACCGGGAGCCAGGCGGCAGCCTTCCTCCTCAGGGTTGCAGACCAACCCCTTTAGGTAGCAGGTGAGTCAACGACGGGTAAGATCAAGGCGCCCCCACCTCGAATCAACCTAAGACAGGCCCTGTTTTCCCAAGGCCTACAATGTCTCGAGTCACCAGCCTTAAGAAGGGGCTCGGTGGAGTGTCCTAAGAGGGGCTTAGAAGGACTCTCGACCACATGCTGGTGTGCATCCAGGTTCCATCCATCCATTTCATCCTGGCCCAACAAAAGGATGAGGCCTCAAAGGATCAAAACTGGGACTGGGGGTGGCCAACCCAGTGCCGGGAGAGGTCCTAGTGGGCTTATTGAAAGGGTGCCAGCCGCTGTGATCACTCGGTAGATATTGCTGCCCTTTTTTATTAAAACAAAAGGAGGGAGATGTCGGGAGCCGCTCTGAGACGGCGGCCACTTTTGGCTCCCCTGCCCATCGTGTCTGCTAAGATAGCGCCCACCTCCGGCTTCCGGGTTTTTGTTGCTGTGCCTGGGCCCCTCCTGTTCAGAGAAAGGCCCGCCGTTTTTTATGATCCCACCAATGCTATTTAAACATGTGTGCAATTGTGATTGGTTTGTGAAATCTATATAGCTTGCTGTATCACGAGATTCGCCATGCTTGCACGATAGGAGCTGTGGGTAGCGGACGCATGTAGAGGCTTGCATCACACTCGATAAAGGCTTGCTGAACCCGTTGCTGAGTGTCCGAGTGTCTTCTTCCGCGGGTCGGGGATAGCGACGGACAGACATTTGGGCTCATGATGTCAGAGGCTGCCATCCATGATCACTTGGCTTCATTGGTTTGGGGCCTTTGGTGAGGAAGACCATGGTGGGGAGCACACAGTAGAGCAAGGTTGCTCACCTTAGGTTGACTGGAAAGCAAAGGTAAGGAAATATGAGGGACCAGGATGCTGGCATTCCCTTCAAGTGCGGGGCCCCCTGGGACAGGGCTTCTTTCTATAGGCCCCACCTCTTACAGGTTCCACTGCCTTCTAGCAGCCTCAGAGGCTGATGACCAAGCCCTCAATACATGGCCTTTGGGAAATGTTTAGTCTTCAAACTCCAAACCACAGCAAGAAGTTAGAAGACACCAAGAATATTCTGAAACAAGGAGGCTAACCTAGGTGTGGTGGTATCTGCCTATATTCTAGCACTCAGGTAGCCCAGGGCAGAAGGATTACAATGTTGATCTCAGCCTGGGTGACTTAGGCAGACCCCATGTAAAAATTAAAACTTGAAAAGGACGGAGTATTAGGTCAGAGTAAAGGCCTTGGGTTCCCTCTCCAGTACCATTCATGCACACACGAACACAAAAGCACACAGAAGTGAGGGAGAAGCTTGTTATCCAGTGTTATTATTAGGTATCAGGTGCCAGGCAATGAACAGGCTTGGCACCTGATACTTAATACTTAGAATCCCTAGTTGCCTTTGTATATGAAGATTTGAAAAACTGTGATTCTCTTTGCCTGTAGTTATAGCATCTGTTAGCTCTAATAGTTTATTTAAGGACAGGATAAGTCCTCTTACGTAGTTGCTTCTAAATCAGTCTGGAGACATTTGAAGAACTCTTCCAAACCAAGGTGCCTGTCACATGAAGAATGGTTGATTGTTTCCAAGATTTGCTTAGAAGTAGCACGATTTGTGATAGCCAAATTGGTCTTAACCATCCAGGAGAAAAGTATAAAATCCAGGTATATACAGTAAAGCCTGTAATATGCTGAGCTGTAAATGGTTCTAGTCAACAGCTTCTGTGGATAACCCACTATTATTGTGGACTGCTGGACTGTGTTGGAGTGTTTCGCTGAATTCAAGCACCTATAATAATTGAATGACAATAGAATATCCATCTCTGACAGGACTAAACAACAAAAAAGGGGGGATACAAAGGAAGGACCATTTTGTATTTGTATATACAGAACAGTTAGGGTAAATATGCAGCTACTTTTGCATAATTCTATAAGAAGAAAGATTTACACTGAGACTGTTTGGACAGGATATCCAGTCTGCTTCTTGTACTATGAATAACCACTAGGAAGATAACAATGTAAAAAGTATTAATTATTCAAACTGTAGTATAAATCAGCTTTAATGTAGCATACAGCTACTTTCTCTTATTTCACTGAATAGAGGGATCTGCTCTAATAGTGTTTGTAAACAGAATATCATGTCTGCACCTTGTACAATAAATAATCACTAAGAAAATAATATGCAACATATTAACTATTGAATCTGTTCTACTAATTTGATTTGAAATTGTCTCATTGCTATTTGTTCTTCAATAAAATTATGGAAAAAAAAGAGCTCTTCCAACACCCAACTGAAAATAACATACTATTGTCTTCCCTGAGTCACACATTCCTGGCAGTTTGAACTGCCAATGGCACACGAGAGCAATATGGGACAGCTCCTTAGAGTGAAACAAGCCAACCAAGGGGACAGTCATGTATGTATATCCCATTGTGAATGTCTGAAACCATCCCAGTGGTTAGCAAACAATGACCAGAGATTGTAAATGTGACTCCCCAGGGACAAATTAGAAAAAAACATCTTGAAATAATATTTAAGAACTGGGTTTGGTGGTGTATGCCTGTAATCCCAGCACGTGGGAAGCTGAAGCAGGAGGACTGCTGCAAGTTTAAGGCCTGCCTGAGATACATAGTGAGTTCAAGCCTAGTCTGAACTGCAGAGCATGACACTGTCTCAAAAACTGAAAAAAAAAAAAAACCAAAAACAAAATAGCCCCCACACATGCCTCTTAAAATTTACCTGCTATTTTTAGGTCTTTTTTTTATGGCCAGAAGAATTTAGGTAATGTCTTGTGCTATTAAAAAACAAAAAAGCAAAAGAATACTTCATTAGGTAGTTGGAACTGAGTTTTCTCAATATGACCCAATATCAAATAGCAAGCCTATCCTATAAGAACTTACTGTGGGGCATAGGCTGGCCTCAAGTCTTGACGACACTACTGAGTGCTAGGATTATAGGCATGAGCTACCATACCCACCCCCTGCCTGCTCTCTACTCCCTCCTCTCCCTTCTCCACCCTCTGTTCCAACTTTCCTTCTCTCCCCCTCTCCTCTCCTCTCCAACTCTCCTCCTCTCCACTCCTTCTATTCCCTCCCTCTCCTTCCTCTTGGTAGTGGTGTTATAGACAGCTGAGTTATGTAGGAGCATTATGGGCAGTCAGGTAGAGTTGGGCCCTCAAGAAAGAGTCAAGACAAATGGTAAAAACACATTAACAATGGCCAGACATGTGTCATTTTGAGGCTAAGCCTCAAAATAACAATAGCCAGGCATGGTGGCATATGAATCCCAGTTTTCAGCTTGAGGCAGGAGGATTATAATGAGTTTGATGCCAGCCTGGGATTGTAGTGATTTTAAGGATACCCTGAACTACATAGCAAGACCCTGTCTCAAAAAACAACACAAAACCCTAAAAGATAAGGCCTACACACTTCTCAAAGGTTGTGATAATTGATAACACCTGGTCTATTAAAATCTAGATTGATATGAATCACTTCAGTAGGCAACCAAGACCCCAGGATCCATAACCTATCCAAGAAGTTCTTTGTTCCTTCCATGCCCACTCGTGATGTGACTCGCTTCTCCATTAGGTCAATATCACTTAAATAGCTATGTTTATAATCTTACTGGTTGTTGATAACCATAACCTATGTTATAACTCATTGTTGTTCTCTATAAAATTTCTCCTGAGGGGTGGAGTCCTCAGGTGACCCACTTTCTAGGTCTCTTCTCTTGTCTCTCACAGGCAGTTTTCTGTCCCTCAGTCAATATTTCTTTCTCTATAAACCAATAAATAAATAAATAATAGGGAAAACATACAGACATGTGACAGAAGAGACGATGCAGATGAAAATAAATATTTGGAAATACATTCATCATTAGCCATTTGAACACTGAAAACAGATCACTACATACCTATTAGACGGCTGAAATAAAGAATACTGGTGTCATAAAATATTGATACAGTGTAGAGAAACTGGATTACTCTTGCATTGCTGTATAAAATGATAGAGCTACTCTAGAAAATAATTTGTAGGCTGTACAAAATGATAGAGCTACTCTAGAAAATAATTCGGTGGTTTCTTTTTAAACCAAAAATGGATATACCACATGATTCAGTATTTTTTCCCTTGAATATTTATCATAGAAACATAAAGATTTATTTTCATGCAGAAGGGCTGGCCAAATAGCTCAGCTGATTAAAGCTCTTGCACAGGGGCCTGGGGTTCATCCCAGGGGCTGCTGTGCCAGCCCTGCCTCTACGGTGCTCTGAGCCAGCAACTGAGACTGGGTGTGGTGGCACATGCCTGTAATGCCAGCTCTTGGGAGGCTATAAACAGTAGGATTACTATGAGTCTGATCTAGCGGTGGGACCCTGAACACTACAGACCACTAAAAAGTGTTTACTTTCATACAGAATCTTGTACATTAATGTACATAGCACTTTGGTTTTGATAATACAAAACTATTATCTATCATATATGTTTTTGTTAGAGGAAGAGTTGAGAAAACTACAGCACAATGATACCATATGCATTGTTTGGTAATAAAGAGAAAAAAAAAACTTTAGACAAATCCCCAGGACAACATGCTTTACAAGAAAGAGAATCTTAGGGCCGGGCGTGGTGGCGCATGCCTGTAATCCCAGCACTCGGGAGGCTGAGGCAGGAGGATTGTTGTGAGTTCGAGACCAGCCTGAGCTACAAAGTGAGCTTAAGGCCAGCCTGAACTGCATAGTGAGACCCTGTCTCAAAAAGACAAAAAAAAAAAAAAAAAAAAAAGAAAGAGAATCTTTATTAGAGTTAATGGTAGAGCATGAGTTTAGTGTGTGTGGGGGTCTGTGTTCAATCTCCAACATGACACACAAATGTACACAAAAGCCAGTCTCAAAAGGCACATAACTGGCATGATCTTTATATAGCATTTATGATATAACTGTAGAAATGAATAATAGATTCACATTTTTAAGGACTGAGGGTGGTTGGAAGGGAAATTGTGACTATCAAAATGTGGTATGGTTGTCTCTATGCCAATTTTGTCACACCTACGGCATGTGCACCAACCACATCAGGTTCTTTCTAAAATTCGTTATCATTTCTCTGTACCTTTACTCATATTAATCGTGCTGATGCAATTATTTGAAGCTACATGTGAAAAACTTGCATAGAGCTAGTGTCACTTGAATAACTGGTGAAATCTGAGGGAATTCTGTGGATTGTATACATGTTAATCTTGGATGTCCATGGTTATGCAAGATGGGAGGATCTGAAAAAGTGAAGT
The DNA here is from genome assembly GCA_004027165.1 of Ctenomys sociabilis. Classification (NCBI taxonomy): domain Eukaryota; kingdom Metazoa; phylum Chordata; class Mammalia; order Rodentia; family Ctenomyidae; genus Ctenomys; species Ctenomys sociabilis. Next base: position 46,130 of record PVKA01014769.1, on the reverse strand, counting down.
GAAAGGCTATCCCGTGTGTTTTGTAACTGTCCATGAATCTGGAATTATTTAAAAATAAATTTTGAAATAAACATAGACAATTAATCTGTGAGACTTTTACTAGTACGCCCAAATGGAATATCTAGGGCAACATTTCTTCCTGAATGAAATGCACAAGGACAGTGAAGGACAAGGGTCTGTGAACAAGAGGAGTTAAGTGAGTGGAGCCTCAGATGGCCTCAAATCTATGCGCTGAGGAAGATTTTGGAACACAGTACAGGGAAAGTGACTGATGCAGAAAGTAGGGGATTCTCAGAGGTAGAAGATGGGATACAAGATTCCAGGACACTGAAGTTGCTGCAATTCACAGCATACAACATAGAGGGGTGAGCTTCACAAGAAGCCTTTAGCAATCTTCACAAGTATTTAGTAGAGTATTGATCAAATATGTGAGGAAATCATTCCTAGAAAGAGTCAATAATGTGAGAATATCGAACGGATATGTGGTTCTTACTTGCCAGTACCACAGGCAGGTATTTACATGAGGAGATCCACTGTGTTCCCACTAGCCAGACTGGAAAGTCTCATAATTCATAGGGTTTAGATAAAGTATTGATAGGGTTCTTGCCTCATTACTACTGAATAATTTATTCAAAACTAATTATTGCATTGATAACAAACATGTAAATTTGTTGTCAATGCAATAATTATTAAATAAATTATCAAATCATTTTCAAGTAACTTCAGTGCATCCCATTATTAACCTCTGTAACATCTGGAGGAAACAAAGCAACATTTGGTCCATAATATTTTGCATCTGACTGAATATTATCAAGTGTTCAAAAATTCAGAAAAATTTATCCATAATTAGGGGATGTAACGGTTGATACACTGCATCAACTTGAGAAATTTAGAGGTTTAACTGAGTGACTCAGCAGGGCCTGGGGTTCTCACTTTGTAAACATCCTGGGCCTGTGGAAGAGGGCACCAGGCGGTGTGCGTGCTGCAGCTCCTGCCGGATGAGAAGGGCAGCCTGCTCCCAGCTTGAGCAGGGGGAGAGGCTTGCTCCTCCCCCTTTTGCTCTTGCAGCTTTTGCTGTGTTCTGCCACTTTGAACTGTTGCCCCTGTGCCATGGAATCAGCTGATTATGGGATGACCCTCTACAAACTGTGAGCAACAAATCTCTCCCTCTCTAACTTGGGTGTCGGGTATTTCGTATCAGCAATGAGTACCAACTGAAAGTGGGTACCGATGTTGGATCTGGTGGAAAAGGCTTATAGTTGTTATGTAGCACTGCTAAATTTAAAATGGAAATATAATAAATAGAAATTCTCAGATGACAAGCAACCTGAAAGAGGTTAACGGTAGATATGACACTGAAGAAGAAAGATGAATACATTGTTTAAGTGGTAAACATAGCAATAGAATTTCCAAGAAGAAAAAGAAAAGTTTAAGAAATTACAAATGTTTTTCTAAAATGTGGACATAAAATATACAACTATGTGAGATATTATTAAATGATCATATTAAAACATTATATACTGATTATTATTTGTGCAATATTAATACACCATATGTAATTATTATAGGTTGTATTTTATATAACATATTTTAATTTATCTTAAATAAATTACTTTATATACTTTTTACATCATATCTATAAGGATCATTAAAGAAAAAGGGGAAGACAGGAGAGGCAGAAAAAGTGGTGGTTACACAGATGCAAACTTGATAAAATGTAAGAATTTGTATTTCGTAACTATCAATAAAAGTTAAGTACACACAGAAAAATTAAAGTGTACCAAGGGACATAAGCAAATTTTTGAAATGAGTGACAAAGCCTAAACATTTTAATGTAGTCAGATAAGTCATGCCCCTTACAGAACACAAAGTTAAGGGTGACAGAAGATTCCTCCTGAGAAACAAAACAGGAGAAGAGGAAATGCAGTACTCAGTGAAAGAACAGAATAACTTGGAATTCCACATCTAAATAATACATTTCACAAAGGAAGGCTGAAGATTCTCTCAGACATGACAGAACTAAAAGAATTTGTTATAAGTAGAAAAGCACCAGAGGAAGTGTTAAAGAATATATTTCAATCGGGAAGAAAATAATACTTGGAAATCTGAGTCTACACAAAGGAATAAAGAGCTCTGAAAATACTCACATGGATAATAAGTACATAATTTTTTAATCACTGAAGGCCGCAGAGATAGATCAGTGGCAAAAGCACCTGCCTGGCAAGTGCAAGCTCGTGAGTTCAATCCCCACTACCAAAAACCAAAACCAAAACCAAACAAACAAAAGAACTTGGACCAGCCAAATAGCTCAGCAGATTAAGAGCCTGCAAGCAGGTACAGGAGTCAAGGGTTCGAACCTCAGGCCTCCTGTGCAGGCTTTCAACTGGGGCTCACTGAGATGGTAATCGAGACTGGGCATGGTGGCATGTGATTGTAATCCCAGGTCTTGGGAGGCTGTAAACAGGCGGATCACTATGAGTCCAATCTAGTAGTGAGACCCTGAACACCCTGTAGACCTTTCCCTAAAATACAAAAAAAAAATCATTAAAATTTCTTTAGAAGGTAGAGTTTTCATGAATAAAAATAATAATATGCTATTGAATTTTATATGTATGAAAAATTAATATGCATGACAATATAACCATAAAGATTAGAAGTAGAAGTATTCTCATGTAAAGTACTGAAATCAAATTTTTAATGGTATATCACATATGATTAGACTCTGATACATTGAAAATATGTTCTGTAAATTTGAAATAAACTCATGAAATAATGCAAAGGGTTAAAATGGAATCATACTAATCTTAGACCAATGACAGAGAAACTGAAAAAGGGAAAAGATAATGCATAAAAATAAACAGAAACATGATAAAAATTTAATTATATAATTATCATAAATTGAAATTAAAAGGTTTAGTTAAAAAGTAATGAATATTATCTTAAAGTGAAAAATAGAACTGATATATACTATCTAAAATACAATTAAAAGTATTATTGGTTAAAAATGAATTGCTAGAGGACCGAGGAGGCAGATCAATAGAGTAAGCACTTATCTGGCAAGTGCAGGGTCCAGAGTTATCACACACACACACACACACACACACACACACACATATACACACACACACACAAGCAGAGTCATAAAAATGAACAGCGAGAAACACACACATTAAGGAAATATTTAGAATATTCCATGAATATCAAGCAAGGACCATTTTCTGTACATAAATACCAGCTATTTACTGTGCATTCACACAAATGCTAATGGAGATGTTTATGACTTTATATCAAGATTTTGCAATAGGCTTAAAAGATTTTTCTATACTGTTGATTTTCTTCTTCAGCCAGAAACTTTCATCTGGATACTTTATTTGCCTTTCGTTATCTAGGACTAGTGACTGGTGAACAAAAACCCCTTCTTTGTAATTTAAGCCACTGAGTAGGGAAAAAGTAAGACTATGTGCTGATGTATAATTAATTTTCCCACACTGGAAAACCACATAATAGTATACTTAGCTTTGCAAACCAAAACATCAGGAAAAACAGGTGAGCGTTGGTGGGGGAGGGAAGGCTATGTACAATCTCAGTAATTAAGGTAGAGGTAAAGCTAATTGCAGTGTCGCAAGAAGACAGAGGTGGGCTCTTGAGTGCTGTAATTAAAATTTTAAAGTGACAAAAGAAAGAAACAGTACATGAATGAAATGATATATGAATAAAATGAAGCTTAATCTGAAATGAAAGGATAATCAATGGGATTATATTTTTGGAGGTTAATAAGAAAGAAGAAGAAAATTCAAATTCAGTAAACTTTAAATATTTAAGTGAAATTGAAAAATGTAGAAAGGTGCCTTAATGACCAAATTCAGAAATCTTGAAATAAAAAACTGTGAGAGTGAAAGATTTCCTTGAGAAAGTTTAAATGAAATAATGAAATAGAGAATAATTGGTACTGGTTTTCATTAGGTGTCATAATTTAGAAATTTTTCTATGTGGATGGCTATTTTACATGTTCAACAGCAATTTGTTATATGAACATAATAACATAAGTATTGCCATGTTATGTTTACCCACGGTTACTTTTTGTCCTCTGCTTTGGAAATGAAAGTGTTTTGTGCCTAATTTATATATGAAAACATATACCATTCAGTGAAATATCCAAATCATTTAACACACACATGGCAAAGGGGGTTAAAAAATTACTCTACTCCCAAAGAACTCACATTTAAAAAATGTTTGCAAATTATGAAATTGTTACAAATAATACTACAAGACATAGCACATCCATAGCAGTAGTATTCTTACATCAGAAGTGTGATTGCTTTTGCTCATACAGCTCAGTGTAAATTAGTGTAAGTGCCTGTTCACTATTTATCTGATAAATGAAAGTCTGAATCTACAAATTTTAAAATTTGACTATCAGGCCAAACTTGATTGCAAGCCTCTTCTATATTCTCTGCCCCATCACAAAGATTTAAGTTCAATTTCCAGCAATTGCTTTATGTACATGTGTCCTTCATGTCATCAATTCTCTGTTGATGGTCACTTGGCCCTGAGAATGAGGTCCTTTGATAAAAAATAGTCCTTCATTTATATCCCCCCTTTTTTGGTTCAATTTTATCAGAGATGGGTATTCCATTGCCATTTAAATAATGTAGATGAGTGAATTCAGTAAAACAACCCAATGTAGTCCAGTTGTCTATAACAGTAGTGAGCTATCTGTAGGACTGGCAATGTCAGAAGTTGTTGAATTGAGCCTTTTACAGCTCAGCATATTAACATGGCTTTACTTTTAATACCACGTTTTTATACTTTTCTGCTGGATGGCTAAGGCCAAGATAAAGCAAGAGCTATATAACAAGAAATGTAACTTTTGTATCTACAAAATAGTTAGGATAGACATACAGCTACTTTCTCTTAATGAGAAGAAAGATTTGCACTAATAGTGTTCAGACAGGATATCATGTCTGCATGTTGTACTATGGATAACCAGTATGAAGGCAGCAGTATGCAATGTATTAATTATTGAAACTATCCTACTAATCGATTTTGAAACTGTCTCATTGTTATTTGTTTTTCAATACAATTAATAAAAAATAAATGTAAAGTAAATAAATAAATTTCTGTGTTAAAAAATGAGGTCCTTTGAGCTATCAGTAGGCCAGTTGGTTGCAAGAAATACAAACTTATTCAAACTTATTCAGTCAATTTATGTTTTATTGGGATTCTGTTGACTTTATATATCAAGTTGGGCAGAACTGACATCATGGCAATGCTCAACCTTTCTATCCATGAATATGGAATATTTCTACATTTGTTTGGTCATCTTTCATTAGAGTTGCGTAGATTCCTTTATATGGACCTGTGTATATTTATTTGATTTATATCAAATACTTAGTGTTGGAAAACCAGTATGTCTTAAATTTCAAATTTCATATATATATATAAATGTAGATTTGATTCATAGTGATCAGCTTGTGTTCAGCCTTCCGAGCACTGGGATTACAGGCATGTACCACACCCAGTTTCAATTGCTGTCTCAGCACTCCCTGGGGGCAGGGCTGGCACAGCAAGCAGGGCTTCAACCCCAGCCACTGAGTCTGCTTAAGCAGAAGCTTTAATCCACTCATCTATTTGGCTGGCCCTTTTACTAGTATTTAGACAAGAGACCATGTGTTATATTGGCTATATCTTGAAATCTTGTTTTAGTCATTTTCATTTCCAGAAGTTTTATTAACCTTTTAGATTGTTTACATAGTCATGTTATTTGTATATAAAGAGATTATTATTTATTTTTCACAACTATGTACACGTATTTCAGGGTAGTGTCTTAGTGCACTAGCTAGGGATTCCAGTATAACTTGAAAAAGCAATGACAAGAAGAAACATCTTTGCTGTGTGCCTAATCTTAGTATGAAAACTTTGAAATATATATATATTTATTTATTTAGTAAAGGGTCTAAAGGTTCTCACTACACAGATTAGACTCATAATGATTTGTGCTTTCAGCCTCTTAAGCACTGGGATTACAGAGGTGTACCACCAGACCCAGTATTAGATGCTGTCTCAGTGTGCCCCAGGGTTGGGGCCGGCACAGCATGCTGGGGATCAAAGCCTGGTCCCTGTGTTTGCCTAAGCAGCACTTTAGGGCACTGAGCTATCTGGCTGGCCTCTGTATTTTTTTATTAAGAGTGATGTTAACCATAGTTTTTAGGTTTGTAGGTTGTTTTAATTATGTTGAAGAAATTCTTCTTTATTCTGAGTCTTCTGAGAATTTTTATCTTATCATGAATAAATTTTGAAGTTTAGGCCAATATTTTTTTCATTCATTTATTCATGTGATTTTTGTCTTTAACTTCTTATTTATTTCTTTTTTCTTTTCTTGTATTTTAAGGAAGGGTCTATAGGGTGTTCAGGGTCTCACTACTAGATTGGACTTCCAGTGATCTGCCTGTCTACCGCCTCCCAGGAGCTGGGATTACAGGCCCACCCCACCACCATGCCTCATCTTAATTGCCATGTCAGTGCACACAGGGGGTGGGGCTGGCACGGCATAGCAGGCCCAGGGATCGAATCCCTCCCTGCACCTGCTTGCAGGCACTTTAATCCACTGAGGTGTTTGGCTGGCCTTGTCTTTAACTTCTTGATGTATCATATTACATTGAGTTTCTTATATTGAATTGTCTTCATCAGTTATCCAAATGGGTAAACTGCACTCCATTAAGAGTGTAGTTCTTTTTATGCACTGTTGCAGTTCATTTGCTAATATATTATTTAATATTTTTGCACATATGTTTATGAGAAGTATCACAGTTACTTTTCCATTAATGTCTTTGTCTATCTTCATTGTCAAAGTCATGTTGATATTATAAGAAATGTTTACTTAGTTCTGTCTCCTAAAAGTTATTGCTAAGAATTGATATAATGTTTTCTCTAGCATTTGATCGGATTCATCAGTGGAGCCAACTGAATCTACAAATTTCTACTTGCAAAGACTTGGCTATGTACTGAATTTTCTAGTATGTCTGTTTAGATTTTCTTTTTTGTTTAGCATGAGTATCAGAGATTGAAACTTTGAAGAAATGCATCAATTTCATCCAAGCATAAGGTTTTGCCTATTATTCTATTATGATTTTACTGTCTGTAGGCTCTACAGTAATGTCCTTTTCATCTGTGATATTAGTGCTTTATGTTTTGGACTCATTTGATTTGATTATTCTGATGATGGGGGCTCACTGAATTTACTGACATTTTTGTAGGGCTAATTTTTGGCTTTTGTTGATGACCATTGTTAATTTCCTCTTTCACTATCATTAGCTTTTGTTCTAATCTTTATTATTTATTTTCTTTTGTTTATATTTGTTCTTTTTCTAATTTCCTAATGTGAGAACCTACATTTTTAATTTTTCATCTTTCTTTTTTATGTATATTTGTATTCATAATACATATTCATCATCTGCATTTAGTATTCTAGTCAGTGATATAAAATTCCCTTCAACAGTACTTTTGAAAACATTTGTTTTGGGGGGCTGGCATGAAATATGTATATATATGAGAGAGCCAAGGAGAAAAATCTGAAGCTATAGAGTATGATGAATGAAGTGAAAATTTCCACACAGAGATTTTAAGCAGAAGAGAGTTATCCAGGTTCAGGAAGGGAAAGAAAGAAAACATATGTGATAAAAACCTAGAGAAAATATAGTGTGCCAGCAACACAAGAACATATACACCAGGAGAACTCAAGAAGAGGCACAGAACACATACAGGACCATATAAAACAAAAAAACAGGACGATAAAACCCCCAACACACACATTTAAAGAATAGTAATAAAAATAAACCTTTCCAAATTTGGGAGGAAATGTAAATACCTTGATTAATGTCCAAATAATGTCAGCTATATTCAATATGAACAAATTGAGTTCAGGCACATTATAATAAATTTTTTGAAAGTCAAAGGCAATTTTGAGACAGTGAAGAGAAATGCTGCTGATCACACAGGGGACAGATTTATCAGCAAGCATCCTGCCAACTAGGGCAGAATGGGATGATAAATGAGATCGGCTGCACATTTGGGACCTCAGGGTGCTACTTTTCAGACTGGCAAACACTAGCTTGGCCAGTCCCTGATGAGTGGAATGTTCTTTCAGGTAGAGAAAACCTGTGTCTGAATCACATTTATAGAGATAGATAAAAGGCCTCGAATGAAGCATCCTGCTTTACAAGGCAAATTTTTTACCTTTTTGTTATTATTGTCTTCTTGAAAAGTTACTTTTAAATGTTCTTATCATACAACTTTTTTCCATTTATTTATTTATTTATTTATATATTTTTTCCATTTATTTTTATTTTATTAAAATACAAATGTCAATCAGACAGTTTCAAGACACCTTAACCATACAGAGTCGATGAATTAATACATTGCAAACTGTTTTCATAACGTTTTGGTATTGTACAAGGTGCATACATGATATTATATTTACAGGCATTATTTTAGCAGATATCTCTTATCAGTGAATTAAGAGTGTAGTTGCTTACTTATCTTTTTTTATAGCTGAATTATATCAAAAATTCAATAATTATTTACCTAGTGGATGACCATAGCACTAAAAGCCACCATAATATCCTGTCCAACCACCATTAGTGCAGATCTTGCCTCTCATAGAATTATGTAGAAGCACAGCGTTATCTATCCCAACTGTACTGTCTATACACACACATCATACAACTTTTATATGTGTTATGTGTCAAGGTTTTGCTATGGAAAGGGCCAGATGAATAGCTAGGCAGATTAAAGTGCCTGCTTAGGCAGATGTAGGGGCCAGGAGTTCGATCCCCAGGCCTGCTATGCCAGCCTGGCCCCAGGGTACAGTGAGATGGCTATGGAGATGCACTCCTGTAAGTCCAGCACTTAGGAGACTGTAAAAAGAGGATCACTATGAGTCTGATCTACACAGTGAGACTCTGAAGACCTTGCAGATACAAAAAAAAAAAGGGAAGTCTTGCTATGGATCCAGACTAGCTCTGAAGTTGGAATCTTGTGGCCTAAGCCTCCCAAGTGTTGGGACTACAGGTACATGCCATCATAGCCAATAATAATGCATAAAATGTTAACACTCTAGGGCTAACAATATTTCAATCTAAGAAAGGTGAATGTGATGCCCACTACTAATATAAATATGAAATTTTCCACTGGCATACTTTGCCCTTATCTAGAAGGATCTATATTCCTCCCTCCACTCCATATTATTCAAGTTTATCCTCTCCATTTCAATTGATTCTTTTCTTCTCATGCACCAGCAGAAAAGAATACACACTCCTCAGAGAGCAGCATTTAATTTTAATTAAAGGGAAGATAATGAGATGGCCTACTAATTATTGTGTATCCACTAACATCTACATAAAATAAAATGGAATGGTTATTCCTGCAAATATATTGCATTTCTCCTAGTTCTACCATATTTTCTTTAACATTTAAACCATGCAGAATGTTCCTATTTCATAACTTTACTAAATGTTTCCAAGAACCAGAGGACCAACAAAAAAAATTCTTGCAAACATTTTAAAAACTCATAAGCAGAAAAGTGTTCAATTGTCTTTCCATGCAAGCAGGTGATCTGAATGCTCCATGAAGCCGCCTTTAATTTGAAAAATACACATGCATTGAATAAAGGACAACAATTGCATGTAGTATTAGAGATCATCACCAGCCTCTGGTGTACTTCAAGACAATGTCAGGTTGTTCAAGAATAAAACCACCCAGCCTTCCACACTTATCTAAGGTAGAACTGACCTGCAAAATCTGAACAATGTAGAAGCAGTCCTACCCTTCATCCCTTTCTAGATGTGGCTAAAAAGAAAGACAGCAAGGTACCCAGTAGCCAGAGGAGCTCAATTATCTGGATTTTACCTGAGGTGAAACTCAGTTCTAAATTTCCCCAATAAGATGAATGGAGTCTTAGACACTATATGTTGTGAAGGAGAGAACTTGTCATTTTGATGAAATTGTCATAGAACTTACTTCTGAATATTATAGAGACTTTTTTATGTCATCTTCTGATTCTGGATTTTGAGGCTCACATGGCTTCAGATTTCCCCCTTGATCAGGAGGGTTACCATATTACACATATAAGAAGAAGTGTACAAATGATATTTGGTTATGAGTAGGCAGGCTACAGCAAAAAACATTAATTACAGTTATATGTGTTTTAAATTTTCCTTTATGAATGTGTATCTAGCCTAGTTTTGGTCTCCTTTCTATAGATATGGTCATGAGTTCTGAGATTTAGCTCAGTTTGAATGGAAACTAAAGTCTCCTTCCATGCTAGCAGAAGTGCTGTTAACACTTGCAAGCCCACTGTATTTATTGCTTTATTGTTTGGCTTCCAACCCCAGAGGTCCCTTATTGAAAATAAAAAAGTGCTGTCCTGAATCTATGAATGACTGTATAAGGATCTCTAAAAAAGAAAATAAAATGATGGATCTTTCAACCCTATAAATGTGTACTCAACTTGATATTGTAGCGTACTCTGGTTTAAGAACTTAATTCATTCCACCATGCTGCAGACGATGGCTGGATTTGTGTCTATGTAAGGAAGACAGTTGCAGTCCTGACACAGTTCCTAAATGGAATGTTTTTGTTTTGAAGCCAGATTATTCCCAAACAGGAGCATTCATGGACCAAACCAGAGCTCCATAGGCAATCCATTGTTCTGTATTTCTTTGGCAAAAGATAGGCATCATACAATACCTATTTTATAGGGGAAAAATGAATATCACATTTGACCAGAGATTATTAGACACTCTGGGTCATTGGTTGGAGGAAGCAGAAAGAAAAGAAGCCAAAATTTTGCTTCTCTGATCTCATTCACATGTGAATAATGATTCCATTCTGAAATAGTACCTGTTTATGGATTTTAAGAGCAGAGAAAACAAGCCATTTGGACCAGTCTTATGCTTCACAAGAATATAGCACATTTCAATATTTCTAATTAAGTGGACAGAGTAGGTATGATAGCATCTTTTTTTTTTTTTTTTTTACAATAAAACCTACTGATGTTGCTAACTGAATGTTGCTTATCTGTAAGAGACAACAAATGAAGATGCACAAAGTTTAAAAGGAAGCCAGTGGGGAGAATGTTTCCACCAAGAAGCTAGCTCTATAATGTCAATCTTAAGTATGCTCCTTGAAATAGCTTTCAAGAAATTTTTATTTAGAGATATAAGCTTAATAAGTCAATGTCACTACTTTAGTACTCAAGCGATAGATAAAGTGCTACAAAGTCTCTTGTATCTCTTAAAAACATATTCTGGTAGAGTTTCAGGTTTTAATTTTTAATAGAACAAAACTGCAAAGTGACAAGTGATGGAAATTATAACCCGTTTATTGCTATGCGATTGCTTTTGAAACTCACTTTGGCGTTTTTGTCAAAAAAAAAAAAATATCTGGGAAATTGGCAAGAACGAGGGTGCATGGCCAGTGCTTAAAATCTGACTAAAAGAATTTCAACCAAAAGAAATCTGTGTATAGTGAAGTGGTTTGGATCGTTTGAAATTGCACAAGACATTTTTGAAATACTGAAACAAATGTTTCATGGAAATCAAAGCCTTGCTCCCAAGCAAAGACTAACTCTGTAATCATCACCAACTTCTGTAATTTCACTGTACCAGGAAAGCAGTGTCAACAGATGTGCCCACACAAAACAAACACACAAAGAGCCAGTGCTTTTAATCAGCTCTGAAACAAATTGAGCATGAACAGCATAATGCTACTTAGCTTGTAAATGTGACAATCAGAACGAAAAATTATATCCAGGCTGGGCAAGGCAGCATGCATTTTTCCTTTTGTGTCATTATGCTGTTTATTTTCTCATTTTTGGCTTTCTTTTCTGGCTAAGAAAAATATTACATACAGTATTTATGTTCTTCTTTTTATTTCTATGAGGTTTGCCTTTTGTTTTCCATCGTGTCTAATTTGGACACAATGCTGTGTTATCTTTTGACCCTTTGGGCGGATTGTTGCAAGAGAAGGTTTGATATGGATAATTTATGCAAATAATGAGGACTGTGAGGAGGTCTGCCACCAGGGGGAGAGTGGATTCAGCATTGGAACAGCAGGAGAAAGAAGAGAAGAGAATTAGCATACAGAGATGAGAATCTTTTTCCATGGACCTTGAGGCTTGGCAATGTTAGGTAGCTTGCTATCATTTATGCAATTATTAGGATAGTTTTGAAGGTAGGCAGCATTTACCCTATGGAAAATTCATGGGATAGACTTTCTGATGTTAAAAAATGCTGTGACTGGTTCACTAGATAGAGTTAGAAAGTGGTATTGTAGAGCATAAATCCTAACTCAGACTTGTATAAGAATTGCTAGTGTTTTTTCTTATGTATTTAGTACAGGGTCTACAGGACCTCACTACACAGATCCAACTCATAGTGGTCCTCCTGTTTTTAGCCTCCAAAGTGCTGGGATTACAGATGCATGCCACCATGTCCAGTCTCAGTCACTGCCTCAGTGCATCCTGGGGGTGGGGTTGGCAGGGCATGCCAAGGATTGAACTCTGGTCCTGAGTCTGCCTAAGCAAACGCTTTAGTCCACTGAGCTATCTGACTGGCCCAAGAATTGCGATTTTCTGAGGTAGCACAAGAGATCAAGAAAATACTGATAACACTGAAAAAGAATTTTATTATTCTCATCGCACCTGGATTGTCCCTGCTGCACGCGGCGCACAGCCAGAAACACATGTGTGTACTCACATGCACACACTCGATCAAAGGTGGTAAACACCAGAACCAAATAGGAGAAAGTCATCAGAGGTGGGGTCAGGAGAAGCCAGCTGCCCTCCAGATGGAAAAGCAGAGGGAGACCCATGGGGATGGAATTACCCACAGGCTTGCCTGATACTGGCACTGCTTAACGCAGTAGATGCTCTTTCGATTTATTGGTGATTTGGACAAATTTATCTTCCATCCATTACACATCCACATTTTAAAAGTTTATTATATTAGTTATCTACATGATTTACCCATGTTAAAAATGTCAACTTTTGAGTAGTCCTGAATGGTGTCTTCTCCTAGTTTTCTTTGATAGGATTTGGGATATAAGGTGGCATAACAAATATCTCACCTCATAACAAGGCTTGGATGGTTAAATGTCAAGTTTAGAAATAAACTTGTTTAAGATTCATTGCTGTTAGAATTACAATTTTTCTATTAGTTTTCATGTACGGAGGAGATAAGGATATTACTTGACATCTTATACTTGCCATAAGATAAGTGCTCTTCTAACTAACTTTCTTTGCACCATATTGTACAGCTGGATTACAAACACTTCTTCAGCTATTGATTACAACTGAAACTACTTTCAGTTTGCCATAAACTAAAAAAAAAACCCAAAAACTAATTCTAGACAACTCCTTGAAAATGAAGGCAAACTGATGAATTAGCTACCTAGAAATTAAAAAATAACCTAAAAACATATTGATAATTTATGTATTATAAATAAAACACCTGCTTTCTGACATGTCATATATGACATTACTATCAAAATATAAAGACAAGGGTCGGGAAGATGGCTCAGTAGAATAAGTGCTTGCCTGGCAAGCACAAGGGCCTGAGTTCAATCTCTGGTTCTACCTAAAAAAAAAAAAAAAAAAAAAAAAAAAAAAAAAAAAAAAAAATATATATATATATATATATATATATATATATATATATATATATATGTGTGTTTTTAAAAGATATGTAGCACTTGTAATACTCAATTATAAAAGGAAATTTAAAGGGCAAAAAAATATGTTTTGCTCTCCTGTTGTTTTTCTAGACATCTGGAAAGTTGCTGATCAAACCCATTATAAAAATGCCAATGAAGTTAAAAGTTCAGCTGAATTTACCAAAGCTAGTCACAAACAATTGCATGCACGCACATACACAGAAATAATTTCAGTACTGCGAGCTATTGCATGCAGTCTCTATGATTTACAGCATAGGAAGCCTCAGGCATACAGTTCAGTGATTTTTCTTCACGTACACTTGTCCGATAACCCTAATGTTTAATACAGTATGTTACATATTCTGAAGTTCTGAGACAGTGAAGTTCTTATGAGAACCACCTCCTAATAATCACACATGGTTGAATACTGCTAGGTGCGTGTGGTCTATGTGATAGGTTATCACCCTCAGATTGGTTTCATCCTCAGATCGGTTTCGTTTCCTTGTCTGCCTTGAGCACAGCAAAGATAGAAAAGATACAGGTGGCCTTTTCAGGGCTACCTTGTAGCAAGAACTAAGGAAGTAATTTAGGCACTACTAATCAGATGCACTGGCAAAAGATTTACATTCATACTAACCACATGGAGAGAGGGACCAACCTTTCATTTGTCTGGCCCAGGAGCCAGTGATTCTGGTGGAATATCTTTGTTTGTGGATTCCCAGCAGGCAATGCAACTGACACTTACGGTAATGGCTCTCTGATCTCCAGATTCTACCTCGCACCCTATGATCATGAATCCTGAGTTCTGGATAGCAGTGGGTATTTACTTTCCTCATTTTCCTAGAGATATATTAGTGCTTAATTCCATGATGGGATTTTTGAATTGTGCAATGCAACCCAACAGTAATTATTCCAGAGCTTGCAATGATTTTGTCAGGACTTAATATCCGTTTGTTAAATACCTTTCTGCATAAAATAGTGAGAGAAGTTTAAGTTAAAGCTGTAAATGGACTCTGACTGATATTAGCATTCATAAAACAGTTAAGTAATGAGGGGTGGGGCTATCAACTTCTGGTTCTTTGTAAAAATTTCATGTCAAAGTATAGTATTTGTGAAAGATGATAGATGATCTGAAGTAGTTGATTTAGGTGCTAAAGGCTGAGAAATTTTAAGATTTAGAGGAAAAATCTGAACTCTTCAAAACCAATAATAATTTATTCTCTGTGACATAAGAGAATACATTTATTTATCTAGAAGAGTTAAGTCTGCTTATTTACTGCCTTATTAGAGGTGATAATCGCTTTCTTCTATACAAAAGAATGAGAACATTTTTCTAATCACTTTAACCTCTTTGCTTTTTTTTGTTAAAGAAAAGCTGTAGAACTGATTCTAAAGAAAGTGTTATTATCTTTAGGTCATAGATTTGAAAAGTCCCTTAGGAAACTCTGACACTTGAAATAAAATGGAAAATATGTATGTCCATAATGGAAAATTTTCAAGTAGATGATACCCTAATCTGGGTATTCTCTAATCTCAAAACTTTCTGTGATTGAAAAAGGCCAAGGATGAAAGATGATTTTGTGGAGTATGCATGAAAATCATTCTTTCTATGTTATAATCATATATCTCTATGTATTTGGACTATATTCAATATGTATCTAACTTATATTATTATTTGTTTTTATGTATTTTGTAAGGGTCTATAGGGTCTCACTACACAGATCAGACTTGTAGTGATGCTCCTGTTTTCAACCTCCAAAGTGCGGGGATTACAGATTTGTGTCACCAACACCCAACGCCGGTTGCTGCCCTTGGACCCTCACAATGGAGGTTGAACTCTGGTCCCTGCATCTTTTTTTTTTTCTTGCCTATGTTATACTTAATTTAAAATGCTGAAGAATATTTAATTGTTAATTGCTCATTAAAATCACATGTAAAATAAAGACTTGATGATTTACAAGATTAAAAACTTACATAACTATTTTAGTGATTTGTATAATTTGAATTATTTTTAAGGTTTCTTAAATATAAAATTGTTTGTTTTGCTTTTGTCTTCTTGAGACAGGGTTTCATTATGCATTCAGGCTGGCCTTAGCTCACTTTGTAGCTCAGACTGGCCTCAAACTCATAGTTATCCTCCTGCCTTAGCCTCCTGCATGCTCAGATTACAGAGATGCTATTTTATGTAAAGGTAAATGAATACTCTCGTTGCCTAATGGCATGATGTGGAAGAATCTTGTAATGCTGAGCAAAAATGCAGTACACCACATATGAGTCCATTTATAGAAAATGAGGACGAAGGAAATTTATGGTGCTTTTCTTTTCAGAATACAGTAGAGTGTGTATATAGCAGTTTAAGGGGTTCCCCCTGACATATTCTTTGTTTTTATATGTTTTTGTTACATGGTGATTTTTTTTAAATATGACTACATGTTTAATATTGTTAGGTACTTTGTGATTTAAACACAAAATTGAATTTGCCCATTTATGTTGTACACATATTTTATAATATAATCTGGAGACACAGTCAACTTTTTTGATATTATATAAATAGTAGAAAGATGTTTTCTTTATGATAATTTACTTCAGTGTACAAGAATGATTTATTCACTTTTATTATTTGTGGTATATTTCCATTTCTTATGGATGTGTTTTTATCAGTTGTTGAAAATATTCAAGAAATATTCTATAAATACCCTAGATAAGAGAAATCACATCTTACATAAGTGCTTTGAAAATTTCACCAAACACTACATTTATATTAACTTCTTGTTAATATAAAGACATTTCTCTGTCTTTTCTTGTATTTTTCTTGAAATCCTCTATTATTGCCCTAGGCGTGACTATTAACCTTAATTATTCTGAGGTCAGATCAAAAATTCTCAAGAAGCAAGTCTCTTATGTTATTTCACAATGAGCATTAGTTTAAAGGAGACTACAGACTTACCGGTAGACCAGGTAAGACATAGGATGCAGTAGCATTTTCAATTAATTTTTCATTTAATCTTTCATTTATTCGGTATCACTTGACTTGTTTGTAAGACCAAATAAATTTTATAAAGTACTTTCATACTTGCCTTTTCAGTACTTGTCACATATTCTAGGTATAGGAAGAGACCTATTCAACAATTTAGTATTGAATTTGTGGGTTAAGTATGCAAGGTTAGTTTTGCAGACTGTTTTTTCTATGTACGAATGCCTAGTTTGGAAAAAAGTCTGCAACTGGGTAAGCCAGACTCTTTCTTTTGAAAGATCATAGGTCTAAAATGCCATTTTTATCATTTGGATGAGGTCCAGAAGCACTCAGATTGTTTCAAAGCTGAGAGGTCTAAGGATACCCAACAGCATAACCCCACTTGACTAGTACAGGTGCACAGTGGGATACAGCTGTGTAATCATGACATAGCACAGGTAAACATGCATGTGCCGGCTACAGTACTATGTAATAATATAAACATAAGATAACAGCCTGTATAAGAATTATACAATAAGGGCTGGCGGTATAGCTCAGCGGACTAAGCGCTTGCTTAGGTAAGCGCAGCGGCCAAGGTTCGATCCCTGCTTCCGCTTGCTGCGCCAGCCCCGCCTTTGGGGTTAATATTTCAATGTGGTTAATATTTACTCATGTATCAGAAAGCAGTAGAGAGTAAAAGTAGAGTAACAAAAGTTGTTCAAGGTATTCCAACTAAAACGATTATCTTCATGTTGCTCAAATCTCAATTTATTGAGATTAGTTTTGAGGCTAATAGGAAAGTAGTGCAAACATATTCATTAGATTTGTACAGTAAGTTGGCAAATCTTGAAAACCAAGATGTTCTGATGTAGTGTCAAGGAAAGAACTCTGTAAAGTGAAATGGCTGATATCGTGGACTCATATTGGTAGTCTTAGCTATTTGTTATTTGAGGCATTCTGAATTACAATTCTCTGTTCTGAAGAAAAGAAAAACACAATGCTTGTAATGACAACTGAATGATAAGAATGGTATCTGATCTAACAAATAATATTTTTGTCAATTCTGAATACTTGGTTACTGCTGCTAAGAACATTCTTTGGAATTATGAGATGACTTGAAAGCTCCACTACTGCAACAAATGTAAAGTGTTTACCATATGCTGTTGAAACTTCTAAGACATGAAGGTACACTGTAGTTGTGGTTTTTATTTTGTATTTTAGGGAAGGATTTAAAGGGTGTGCAGGGTCTCACTACTAGATCAAAGGTGTAGTAATCTCTCTGTTTACAGCCTCTTAAGAGCTGGCATTACAGGCACGTGCCACCAAGCGCAGTCTCAATTGCCCTTTCAGGGCACCCTGGGGGTGGGGCCAGCACAGCAGGCCCAGGGATTGAACTTCCTGCCCTTTTGCCTGCTTGTGGGGCTTGAATCCGCTGAGCTATTTGGCCAGCCCTTGTGATTGTGATGGCAACATTTCTGCTCTCAGAAATCTTGTATCAGGAAGTTAGATTTTTTTTTTAATTGAGTGATAACATTATCCATGGCCAAATTATACAAAGCTTACCCCCTGAGACTCTGAGGGAACCAATACTATAAAAATAAGTACTGATGTGAGAATGACCACGGAAGCAAAAGAGTGGGGACAAGTACTGAACCACTTATCAGTCAGAAGCAGCAAGAGAGAATAGAACAGCAGGAGGTGATAGTGAAGGGCAGAGGGGACACCAGCGAGATTAATGAAATGAAATAATTAGTGAATGAGACATAAATGCTCCTGCCTTTGTGGGTGTCACTGACTACTGTAATAATGTGAAAATCTTAATTTTAGGAAGACTCATTAATTTGGTACAATCTCAAATGAAGCTAGTACATTGGCCTGCAGAATATTAAATTAAAGGAACTAAATTATGGCTTAGTAAAGGACAACTAATGCAGGTGCTGTTTTTACTAAGCGTCTTTAAATATGTTTTCTCATCTGTAAGACAGAGGTAGTCAGAATTGCCCTGTCTACTTCATAAGAGTTGTTACCAGTGTCATATCTGATGATGTATTGAGAAAATTTTGCAAAATGGAAAATGGCAAGCAAATGGAAGTTAGCATTTCAAGCATCTGAGGGCTGGCCAAATAGCTTAGTGGATTAAAGCACCTGCTTAGGCAGACACAGCAGCTGGAGTTCAATCCTGGCCTGTTGTACCAGCCCCTTCCCACCCCCAGGGTGCACTGAGATGGTGATTGGGACTGGGCCTGGTGGTGCACCCCGTAATCCCAGCTCTTTGGGAACACAGGTGGATCACTTCGAATCTGATCTACATAGTGAGACCCTGTAGACCTTCTAGACCTTTACTAAAATACAAATACAAAAAGCAAGCAAACAAAAAAAAATCTGAGTATTTTTCTACAAGGTAGCTAGCTCCTGAACTCTTTCCAGTCTATTCCTATGTTATTGACGTATACTCACTCCATCGTAGTTTTCAATATTAAAAATCACCAATAGGGGGCCGGGGAAATGTCTCAGTGGAATAAGCACTTCCCTGGCAAGAGTAAGGGCCTGGGTTCAATTCCCAGTTTTGGGGGAAAAAATCACCTGTAGTAGTTCCTATCCTCTCTACATGATTTTCCTTTTGTTACCCTTTCATTTGCTCATTTGGAACCTCCTGTAAAAAAATAAAATAAAATAAAATTCAGGATTCTTGGTCATACATTCCCTTCCTTGTTACTGTTATGTAGAACTGTACCTGGACTAAAGTGAATAATTTATGAATACTTGTAGGAAAGCATCAATGGGAAAATGTTTAAAGTTTTAGTTTAAAGATCACTGTAAGAGCCGGGCGTGGTGGCGCATGCCTGTAATCCCAGCACTCGGGAGGCTGAGGCAGGAGGATTGTTGTGAGTTCGAGACCAGCCTGAGCTACAAAGTGAGCTTAAAGCCAGCCTGAACTGCATAGTGAGACCCTGTCTCAAAAAGACAAAAAAAAAAAAAAAAAAAAGATCACTGTAAGAACCACGTTTTGTTTTGTTTTTTGTCCCTTATAGTTAATGTACACTAAAAAGGCAAGGAAGATGAAAAGGTCATGAACAAGCGAGGCAGAGATGAAACAGAGCTGGTTCAGGAGACAGAATCCAGTCTCATTTCTCTATATAGCATCAAATAAGTTATCCAAATTATAGTTCTTGTATATAACTATGCTTGCCTACCCTGTTTTACAAATTCACTAAGAGCATAAAACATCCAAAGTGGCCAAGCAAGAATGTGGTTATGATTCCAGAAAGCTAAACTGAAAATATCAATAGCTCTGCTTTGAGCAGAGGTGCCCATGTTTAACAGCAGTACTTAACATGATGGGAGCCTGGGCGCTGCTGAGTGCGGGGCCGGAGCGGGTGACAGAGGCAGCGCGCCGGGGGTGGCGAGGAGGGGGCGACACATTGTCCCGACGGGGGGGGCGGGGGCCTGCAATGCCCCCTCCCCAATCGGGCTCCCTCTTGGCCCAGGGCCGGTCGCTTGGCTCTTCTACCTCCCCCCGAACATACACCACGGGATGCTGTTGGGGGGAAGTTTTTATTATGGTTATTTATTTAATTAAAAAAATTTTTTTTGGGAAAAAAAAAAACATGATATTGCGATTAGCACACACATGCCCAAAGAAAGAGAGAGAGAGAGAGAGAGAGAGAGAGAGAGAGAGAGAGAGTGCAAACCACCACTACTTTCTAATTGAAATAATGACATTATTTAAGAAGATATTTAGCACATACTGTATTTCATTTCTAATGATTGTGTTTTACTCCTTTAATCAAGATAGTATATTAAATAAATGAGTAAGGTACTTTATACTAAGCAAATTAAACTAGTAACTAGCTTATAATTTGTGGTTGTACATGATTCTGATAGCAAAGAAATTTCATTACAGGTAGGTTGAAAAGGCAAAACGCACAAGCATTTGCATGTCTGGGTGTAGGTAAATAAATAGTAAAGCTCCTTGATAACAGAGGCCATTATAATTTGAATAAGATTATATTCTCTGCAGGAGAGATAAGGGGTAATGAAAGACAATTCAGGGCTAGTTTGTTATTACTTCATCAAATACCTCAGCCTCAAGCTGATAAAACCCACTGGCATGGCTCTCTTGAGACATTAATGAGACTGAGGTTGCCAAACAATTATAGTGATTTCAAAAATCCTTAATATCACTATTTAAATGAGTTTGTGATGTATATAACACTGAGTAGAGCCAGAGGAGAAGCATCTATGAACGCTTTCATAAAACCGTAAGAAGTTCGTTATGGAAGACAATACAATGAATTGCGTTCAGCACGTGCCGAAGCAGTGCCATTCTAACTTCCCCTTGAAACTGTCAGTGGGTTGTAGTGACATTTTAATTAGGTAACTTAAAAATTTAGCATCATATGGTAACTTTACTTTCTTTTTTTGAATACTAATTATAAAAGGCAAGGAAGATGAAAAGGTCATGAGCGAGCGAGGCAGAGATGAGAGAGAACTGGCCCAGGAGACAGAATCCAGTCTCATTTCTCTATATAACATCAAGCAAGTTATCCAAATTATAGTTCTTGTATATAACTATGCTTGCCTACCCTGCTTTACAAATTCACTAAGAGTATACAATAGACCAGGAGCATAAAGCATCCAAAGTGGCCAGGCAAGAATGTGGTTATGATTCCAAAAGGCTAAACTGAAAATATCAATAGCTCTGCTTTGAGCAGAGGTACCCATGTAACTCTTAGCATATTAATATTTATTTTTATCCTTATATGACTTCACTGTGTGCAATCTTCCCAGACCATAGATCTTCAGTTAGTTATTTCTGACATAGAACATCTCCAGATTACATCAAATGTGGTACACTGAATGATTTTTCTTTCTTTCCATTTAAAGTAGGTACTTTGCTGAAGAGAGGCTTCATTTTGTCAGAATTCATTCAGCATCCCATAGTACATACATTAAAATTTAAGTATACACATATACAAAGCAACAGTGGTAGAAGTTCCTTGTTTAAAGAGATATCTAATATTACACATGTTAGCATGGCTCTGACAGTTACTCTTTCGAAAACTGCTGCCAATTTTAAATTCCAAACTGCTCTTTATTGGTCTCCTAAATCTTAGAGTCATAATAGATATTTTTGTGCCCAATTTGCTTCCCCTTTGGTGAGAAACAATGACTTTTCCTCAACAAAACACATTATTTTAAGGAGGAAAATTTAAGGGGAAGAAGGAAATACACTATCATTTTGAAAATCAGAGAATTGTAGATAAAAATATAAGAATATCTACATAAAACAATATTTCTTTTTTTTGAATTTTTTAAAATTTATTTTTCATAGAACTGGGGATTGTACTGTGAACTGTGAGACTATACTCTAAAGAAATCAGGGAATGTTTAGCAATATGTGAAACCTTGATGCTCATTTTGTGGATGTGCAGGTATTAATGGGTAATGAAGTTGAGACAAACATCAGTTTATGTGTCCTGGAAGCCAGGGGCGAGGAGGACCACTGCTTATGCCCACACCGTCCACTCGCCTTGGCTGCTAGTACGAACATAGCATTTAGATTTTACTCTATGGGAAGTTCCCTAGCACACTGAATTTCCATTTCTTCTCTTTATGTAGAACAATTATTTGAAAATAAAACTTGTAAAAATTTCAATGAGAACAATTTTGAGTCAGAAAACATGCTCTTTGAAATTTCTAAATGTGAGATTATTATGTTTCTTCTCTTAAAGAAAATAAAAAGAGAATTATTGCATGAGGTGGATAAGAATATTGCTCCATATGTCTGTTTTTATGCACCATAGCATGTGTACATAGAGAAATACATCCACAATCAGAATTTTTCATATTAAAATCAAACTTAGGGAAATACATCCACAATCAGAATTTTTCATATTAAAATCAAACTTGGTGTCTCAAAATTGGAAAGTTGGGCTAAATATAAGTATTCACATTTTAAAAAGCTGAAGTTGTACTGAAGCCAGGCATGGTGGTGAGACTCTATCTCATTGAAATAAAGCAGAAAACAAAAACAAGATTGTGTTGTGCATGTAAAATTGAGTATGCTGCATGGTTAGCTGTCTGCTATAGGGAATGTTTCTATTTTCCATTTGCTGTAATTTTTTTGATGAGCACAGATCACTTTAACACTCTGAAATGCGAATCTCAAGTGATACAAATCAGTTCATATTTCCACTAATACTGAAGTATCTAGAAATTGATTAAAACACATTGAATAGAGAGCAATAAGTTTATCAATTCAGTATGAATTTGAAGAAACAATCAGCACTTGTATGCATGCACGAGCACACACACACACACAGATCATGAATCCCATACCACTTATAAAACCCTGACATGTTCTATGTCCTATTATTCAAATAAAAATACACATAAAATATATGTCTAAGAAAAATATACTGACCTTTTGACATGAATTGGTACATGTGATATTTTACAAATATTTCTACAAAGGTGGAAATATTTATAGTATGAAAATAATTTGCTACTTTGGTGTTGTGAATTGAGATGGCATGCAGACAATATTTATTTAATCAAAAGAAAACTCATAATTTGTGATTAATTTTTGATTACAAATATTCTATTGTAGTATTTTATTCACTCAGTTATTTTGTAAGTTACAGGATATGAAACTCACTGGTTATCTAAAATATACTAGGTCTTCTGTTATTTGTGTGAAGAATAAATATATAGAGTTGTTGGTTATCGTATGGAGACAGGAAAAGATTTATAAATTTCAATATATTTCTCTACAAGAGTAAGTTTATTTATTTATTTTTTATGTATTTAGTACAGGTTCTACAGAGTTTCACTATACAGATTGGACTCATAGTGATCCTCCTGTTTCTAGCCTGTCAAGTGCTAGGATTACAGGCGCTTGCCACCATGCCCAGTTTCATGTCTTGTCTAGCATGTTCTGGGCGCAGGGCTGGCATACTGATGACTGAACTGGCTCCCTGCACTTGGGTCCCTGCACTAAAGCAGGCGCTGTAGTCTGCTGAGCTATCTGTCTAGCCCAAGAGAGTAAGTTTAATATCTAACATAATAACTTTAATAAAACATAGTCACTTGTTTAAGTGCAAACAAGTAAACAGTAGGACTGAGCATCCTGTCCCTTTCATGACTATAACCTGACTGAGTGAGTAAGCATCCTACAAGTATATCATTTCCAGTAATCTCATCCATGCATTCTATTCAAGCAGATGTCAGTTTTGGTGTCTTTCAAATTTGCTCAGTATGCTAGTTTTTAAACAATTAACAGTTGGCAAATATTTGAACAGACATTTGGCCATAAGTGCATTAAAATATGTTGAGTGCCATTAGTCTTTAGGGGAGTGCAAAATTAAACCATTATACATTTACTGCAATTACTAAAAGTAAAAGGAATTGCTATAGTAAGAGCTGGCCATAACATTGAGCAATTAGAACTCTTGAATGCTTGATGGACTATAAAATTGTGCAAGAACTTTGGAAAACGCTTTTGTTGTTTCTTAAAACATCAAATATATGCCTACCATAGGATATGACATTTCTACTACTATTTATTTATTTACTAGGAGGATGAACACACTCACAAACATTATAGTGGATTTACTATCAATGTCCTAAAACTGATAATAACCAAAATAGCCTCCATCATTTAAAATAAGTAAAATAAAAACCATGACAAAAGGTGGTATATCCATAACAGAATACTCCTCAATAATAAAAGTAAGGAACTACTTATACAAATTTACTTATTTATTTACTCATTTCATTTATTTATTTGGTATAGGGTCTTTCTATGCAGCTCAGAATTATAGTGATCCTCCTGTCTTAACATTCCCAGTGCAGGGATTACAGGAGTATGCCACCATGCCTGGTTTCAGTGGTCAGCACAGTATATGTGGGGTTGTGGGGCCAGCATGACACAAAGTACCTGGGATCAAATTCGGGTCCTTGAACTTGCCAGGCAGTCGCTTAGACACTGAGCTATCTCCCCAACCGTAACTAAATTATAATAAGGACGAATCACACAATCTTTATGGTGAATAAAAGTAGATCACTACAATAACTGTGATGCAAGCAGATTAGTGGAATTTGGAGTGAGAGAACTGGAAAGAGGTACAATGAATAGTTTCAACATCTTTCAAATAATGTCATTTCAAAAGCTTACACATGTGTCAAACTTCATAAACATGTAAGAATCAAACATGTGCATTTTATTGCACATCACCTTTAGAGAGAGACGATGGAAAAGGTCCAAGGAAAGTGACCAGGGACCTATTTACCTGTAGGCTGCAGTGTGCAAGGAAGTGACCTTTAGGCTTTCCAGTGACTCTTCATTTTGACTATACAATCACTTGATTGATGCAGATATGTGATTATTTGGACAGTCGGTATAAAGATTATTTTTTTTTTTACCAAACATAAGGAAATACTAAATAAATTCTTCTCATTTCAACACAGAGTTCTTTGCCTAATGGTCACTGTGGAAAGGAATTTTTAATTTTTATCATCTGAGAGAATGGCTTCATTCAAACAAAGAAAGCATGTCAACCAGAAAGGATTTCTGCTTATTTTTTAGTAAGAGTGTTTTTTAGGTCATTTAAGTAATTTTTAAATGATGTAATTATGTTGTTTTTCTTTATTTCATTTAGAATTTGCTCAAGGCATTATATATATATATATATATAATATATATATATATTATATGTATGTATATAATGATAGGTAAGGTAAACAAAATCTATTCTTACTTAATTTCAGCCAAAAGATTGTTTTTCTCAGTGTAAGTGCAAGCACGTTTCCAGGTTTGCATTTAATGCTTTTACCTGTTTGATCAATAGGATGTCAAATACTCAAATATTTGATTTTTACCTATATGGTCTTTGTTGACTGAATTCTCAATTTTTCATCTATATATTTAAGGTGACATCTACCCAGAGCCCAAGGATAGTTAAAGCATAAGGCTGAGATTCATAAATCTAACTTTTATCTTTTTCTTTGTCACTGCTGACAGTAACCTTGAGGAAATCACTTAATCTCTTTGTGCCTCCATCACTCTGCTATAAAACTGGGATAATGATACTTATCTCACTGGATAAGAGGGGGTTGTTAATGTTTGTAAAGCCTCAGAGATCTTTAGATAAAGTAAACTAGTGCAGAATTGCTAACATAAAGAAGTAGTTGCTAATTCCTTTCTGTAATCATTTCAAGATACATGTAAATGGATTGTTGCAAGTACTTCATTAATACTACTTTAAATTAGTCATTGAAAAGGTAATGACATAGATATTGAAGGGTTTATGTATAATACATATCAATTGCTGCATTAAAATGATAAATGTCTTTTTAACCTAATGTTCTTCGGCCATAACTTGTCTTAAAAGAAGAATACTTACATGTTAGTATAGATAGAAATAGAAATAGGGAATCAAACTCTGATAGAAATTAAAATAATAACAATTTTGAATAGCTTTTACTTTTCAATAGTTGATATTTTAAGAGTCTCATGCTCTACCGACTGAGCTAGCCGGGCGCCAATAGTTGATATTTTAAATCAATCCCATATTAACAATTCATATTCATAAACACTCCAAATCTTTGGATTGTACACTTTATATTTTTTGACATAAAGCAATTTTATGCATGTGCTATCCTCCCCAAGGAGGAAGGAGCATATTAGAAAAAAGGGTTTTGGGATTTTAGGATGATAAACCAGACAAATTTCTGGCCTCAAGTACCTGTGTTTTTACTCATGGTTAAACAGACAAACACCCATAATAATGATGGAGCAAAGCTAATAACCTGGTACAAAAGGAAAGGAAAAGAGTCGGGATGCTTCATTCTAGCAGGAAAACTTGAAAAGGATTTATGACACAAAAGTCACTTAAGATAAGCATAGATAGCTAAGTTCTTTAGATGTGCTTTGAAGGACGAAAGGGCAGGAGTTCAACAAAGGTCACTGAAAGTAGACTAAAGGATTTGACCTCTGAAATCAAAGGGACTGATAGCATTTCAGAACAAGAGAGGCCAGGCAATCATTGTCAACAGCATGGTATATACAGTAACCATGATGAACCACAGAACATTTATGGAAAATCAGCCATCGTCCTAATAGAGGTGGTTGATAGCTAACTAGAATACTATGTGATTAAGCCAGGAAGATAGCTCAGTAGAGTGAGCACTTGCCTGGCAAGTACAAGGTCCTGAGTTCAATCTGCAGTACCACAAAAAAATAAGAATATTATGTGATTAAGTATAAGAAAGTAGAAAGAGCACTAAGGAGAAGTTTGGTGCTAGTTATAAGTGCATAAACTTATGATGTAGGTTCTTTACTTGAAACATATCTCCCAAAATCTATTAGAGAGTTACATCACTGACTTTAGTAACATGGGAGAAACAGAAATGCCATGTCAGGTCTCCATTAGAGAAGTCAGGAATGACATGGTTCTTGCCTATGAATCTGAGCACCAACTAGATGATATTTCATTTGTCCCATGTTTGTAACAAGGACAAATCTGCTTAGTACAAACTCCATGGTACTTTTTGTTCAACAATAACTAACTCTTCACTGTAGAAGGCTTTGAAACTTCACCCACATCTATGACTCAGCTAGAATCAGAATCCACATAACTTCTCAAGTTGAATAGCAAAAATTTACATTATTCTCAGAGTTAAAGAAAGTGTGTGTGTGGTCTCATCATGTCATCATTTAATTGATCAACATGTCCTCTGCATTAGCAATAAATGGAAGTCTCTGCTACCAAAACCACACAATAACCCCAATTCAGGTGATAGATGAATACAGACTTGGTGTTGGGACAAATCAGCAAGATGCCTGATTCATAGATGCTACTGATAGATGGAGAATGTGCTTGTTTCATTGCTCTAGGGTAGAAGAACAATGCGTGTGCCAATTAAATGGTTAATATCCCTCTACTATATTGTATTCTGCATCATTGCTATGATTATATTCCTGTTCTTCATCACAACATTATCCAAAAAGAACCTGAGCATTTGCACATTTGAACAAGCCATAAGTTATCCTTTGTATTGATGACATCATTTTAACCATGTATGGAAGGAAATGGAAATATTTTGGCATGCAGCAGACAACAGCATACAAAGTAGCCCTAGAAAGATATAGAAGACTCCCTTCTCAGTGACTACCATCGAAGTTCAGGGAGGGAGCACACCTCATGAAAGAGGACAAGCGATTGTTACTTATGACTGCAGTGTCATAAGAAAGAGGCCCAGTCTTGATGGACCTTTGAGGAAACTTAAATGATTAATAACATAGTTACTAGGCTGAGGCAGGAGGATTGTTGTGAGTTCGAGACCAGCCTGAGCTACAAAGTGAGCTTAAGGCCAGCCTGAACTGCATAGTGAGACCCTGTCTCAAAAAGACAGAAAAAAAAATAACATAGTTACTGACTCAGAAGACCCCTGGAATAGACTAAGCTATACAGCTCAGCACAGATTCAGACTTTAGAACAAAAAGCATCTGTGGACGAATGAGAGCAACAGCTATCACTTATGGCAATTAGCAAAGGGAAGTCTAATAAGAGTGTTACATGCTTAAGGTGCTCAGCCAGGGTATGAGCTGTATAGCAGAAACTGTCTATCACTCAAGAAGCAGCTTATGGTGGGCAATTGGTCCATACACAACATGTACCTGGATCTATAAAGGGCATAGCCAATGTTTCATACATTAAAAGGCAGTAAGAGTGATACTATCCTGGAGCACTATAATGGCAGAAATTTTTCTTTTTCTTTTTCGTTCTTTCTTTTTTCTTTGTATAATTTATTAGGTCTGAAAAGGACTTCCATTTATTTAACTGAAATGACTTCCATTAGTTTTAATATATCTCTTTCTCATGGTGATTTACAGGATCTTCAAGCCAACATAAATATTTCATAAATATTTAGCCATTTATGTATATATATACAATACTGCAGCAATATCTTTTAGCAAGAAAAACACTGAGGAGTAAATGCTATCTGACACAATTAACTCGTTATAAAGAATATCTGCACCAAATATTTGTTTCTGAGGTATAGGTACCACACATTTGTTCAATTAAGAAAGCTATCCTTAAAACACAGGAGGATTTTTTATTTTTATTTAGGGCTAGAATGACTAGCCACTAATTAGGTGCTGAATGGAAGAACTATATTCCCAAATTCCATGAATTCATAGAGAATTGGTTCCAAAAACTCAGATTCTTTCCCATTGGTTTTCACAAAGTGTGTTTCTCTGGGCGGGCCAGGCTGGCACTTCAGTTCAACCTGCGTGCCTTTCTCTTTGGTGTTATTCTTTTTCTGATCATACGTTTCCGGAAACTATCTCAACTTTTTGAGTGTTTAATATGCTCAATACGCACAGTAATTCTCTTGACAAGTATCATGTCCTTAACTTGCTTATCTATCACAATGCCAACAGCACACTGGGTGACCCTGTAGACTTTTACTGTTTACCACAATAACATCTCTTTTTCACAGAACCAGGGATTGAACTCAGGTCCTTGTGCTTGCCAGGCGATTGTTTATTCTACCAAGCTATCCTCCTGGACCCCATGGTAACATTTATGAGGCATTATTTTTTGCACAGTACCATTGCCTTGATGTGTATAATATTACCCTTTTTATAGATTCACATGTATGAAACTAGAACAATCCCATGTTCTCTTTTTTATTCTTCTTCTTTTTTTTTTAATGCATTTGGTTGTTGCATGGTTTCATGTGCAGCTTGGGCCTACGGTGATCCTCCTGCTTTCAGCCTCCCTAGTGCTGGGATTACATGTGTGCATTACTATATCCAGACTCTGGCTGGCTCAGCCTGCCCTGGGGTTGGGACTGGTGCAACATATCGTGCTGGGGATCGCACTATGGTCTATGAGCTTGCCTAACCAGGTACTTTAGTTCACTGAACTATCATGTCAGCCCCAACCCCATGTTTTCTAAAAAGCCCAGAGAACATACACTGGGTTCCCTTAATGTTTGTCATTTTGGCAAATTATTGGAAGATGGTAATTCTGGCCAAAAGTGGGAAAATTATTTTTTATCACAAAAGATAAAGCTGCTGATAAATAATATTTCTGGGATTCAAATAGCATCGGTTTCTCTCTTTAAATTTCATTCATGGGTGTGATACATTATTACATGAACAATAGCTGGAGACAGCATAACTGACATGAATCTTACTGGAATTGAAGGTCTGAATTACTCTGAAAGGCAACTGATATAGGAAAATAGACATACAAAGATATTTTTAACCAGTGATGAGAAAGTCCTGATATGTTCTTATGGGGTCAGCAAGACAGCTCAGTGTACTTCAGTGCCTGCTTAGGCAAATTTAGGCAAGCACAGGGACCAGAGTTTGAACTCTAGCACCACATGCCACTCCAACCCTGCCCCCAGGGCTGACTGAGCTGGTGACATAGACCAGGTGTGGTGTGGGAGTGCACACTTGTAATCCCAGCACTGGGGAGGCTGAAAATAGGAGGTTCTCTGAGTCTGAGGTGCATAGTCAGACCCTGTAACAACCAAATACATTAAAAACAAAAACAAAACAAAATACATTCTCATGGGTCATGAGTAAGTCTTGGTAGTGCATGGAATACATTGGAGAGGACAGTTTTGCTATCCAATTCATATTCCTCTGGGTTCTAATACAGCAGTGCACACTTGTCTGTCTTCCAACTGACTTAATTTCCTGTGATTAGATTCTCTCTCTCCATGTCTGGACAGGCCATATCCAACTCAGAAGTAGTTTTAACCAGTGACAAAAGGGAATAAATACATCATATATCAGGTATCTCAATCCATGGAAAGTATAATGCTAAATAATGTAGAGTCTACACTGATTCACATTTTTTCCAGTATTTTTCAATCATTTATCTATTTATTTGGTACAGGGTCTTGCTATGCAGTTTGGACTCATAATGTTCTTCCTGTCTCAGCCTCTCCAGTTCTGGCATTACAGATGTGCACCACCACAACTGGTTTCAGTGGCTTGCACAGTGGGCTCAGTGTTCTGGGGCCAGCACTGAGTGTGGTACCTGCAATCAAACTCGAGTCCTTCTGCTTGCCAGGCAGATACTTAAAGCACCAAGCTATCTCCCAAACTTTCCAGTATTTTTTAAAATCAAATTCCTGCAGATTTTTTTTCACTTCATATCTCAAATGATATAACTCTCAAACTATTGTTTCTACGCTTGAATTTCAATGAAACCCTAATGAATTGTTCCTGATGCTTCGAAATACTCTGTTACAGATCAGTGGGAAACTAATCCTGAGGTACGCATTATAACTTCAAAGAGCAAAATAATGAATGGGGCCACCTTCAACACACACAGTAGCATTCTTGACCTTTGGAAAATAATGAGTCGTTCAAAGCTATAATAATCTCAGGAAGATAGAGATTTTGTAGTGAAGTTAATAATTAAATCCAAGTTTGTTGATCCACAAAGCCCCTTTGTGAGATCTATGTATTATTGGAGTTTAAAAAGACTTGATCAAAAATATGAATATGGGAATTGTGAATAAATGCATGTAGAATACATTTAGTTCTGTGTGGATGTCCACGGGTAGAGGTGACTACAAAAGAAAGGTGGAGAAAGATGGCCTGCCGGGGGATCTGCTCTTGTCTCCTCTAGTCACTTGCATTTCTTCAGGACCATGTACTCTTTTGGTCCTATACACAATTTGGGGCTAGATTCTCAATCTGTTTTCTAACTTTGTTTCATGCATCTTCCACCACTGTGGGTGATATTATGAAAAAGGCAACTGTCTTGTGAGTCATATCCCAAACAACACAGCTAAGATCTGTGGAGTATTGACTTAACAGTGATCAAGCTGTGTACATGCTCTGACAAATTTAGTCATCATAACTGAACTATGAGGTAGTTGTCTTCATCTTATTACCTTTTGACAAATGAGAAAACAGGACAACAAAGAGTCTAAGTAATTTTCTCAGAATCCAGAGTAGAGAACGACAGAGATGCTAAAAGACCCAAAAGTTTATTTGAAGAAATTTCACTTCTAATTGTCCTGCTATTTTAACAAAATATATTTCTATGTCCACATTATTGAATTAATAATGCACTTCTAGGTCAAAAGATTATCTCTAGTAAATATAAAGCAGTTCAAATTATAAAAATATATATGTGACAATGAGAAGACTGAATTACAAATCCATAAAGTGACACTGGGAAAATGATGAAATATATGAAGTTCATTTTATTTTATCTTATTGAGATAGAGTCTCACACTAAGTAGCCCACGTTGACCTTAAACTTTTGGGGATTCTCTTGCCTCAGCCTCCTATGTGCTGGGATTACAGGCATGCTTCATAAACCCAGCTGGAGGGCTGGGGAGATGGCTCAGTGGAAAAGCACTTCCCTGGCAAGTGCAAGGGCCTGAGTTCAATCCCTGGTTCCACGCAGCTGGAAAGTTTAAAAATAGTATAAAATAAACAGTGTATTAAAAAAATGTTACAGACACATTAAAAATCATTTTAAATAGTGGATAACAAAAAGCTATCAAAATTTGTAGCTTACAGTTAAAGTAGTACCTAAAGTGAAATACTTATCTTAAATGCTTATACTAAAAATAAATCCAGTGTCTGTAAGGTATCATTTGTAAAAACTGTAAAGTGAATTGAGTTTCAGGTTACAGAGGAAAGGACAATAGAAGCAGATCCAATGAAATACAAAAAAAGATATATAGAAAAGTTCAAAAGATAAATATTAATATCAACACCATTCTAAGAGTTCTAGTCCGTACATTAAGAAAACTTTGAAAAGAGTTTATTTCCAAAAACTCAAAAATTAAAAATGACATTCAGAGATAACATGATTGATTGAAAAACTCCAAGAAACCTACAAAAGAACTTGTAGAATAAACACAATGTGTGCAATGTGGCAAGATACAAAGTCTTTATATAAAAGTTAATTGTTGCCCTATATAGCAGAAATGAACCAAAGAGATTTGGAATTTAACCAAATAAATACATAGTAAACTGAAAAAAAATAGAATTAAATAGAGCAAAAACTGTACAAGTTTGTAGGTAGACATTTTAATATACTGATGAAAGAAAATAGATCTAGTTATACAGAGTACAATTTTAATCTTGTGCTGTCCATTCAGTAGACTTCCAATGACATTCTCGGGAAGATATTTGTTATATACTGAAGAATAAACTGTAACATCTGCACAGATAGGCAAAAAGATCAAGAAAGGTCAAAAACTGATGAAGAGCAAACAAGCTGACTTTTGTGGATTTACAGATCTATAATAATCAAGAAAATGAGGGGTTGGGGAGATGGCTCAATGGAATAAGTGCTTCCTGGCAAGTGCAAGGGAGTTCAATCCCCAGTTCTGCAAAAAAAAAAAAAAAAAGAAAGAAAGAACAGAAAAAAAAATCAAAATGTGATAGTAGTACAAAAAGCGATTAATACTTAAGTAACTATGAGGCAATTTGATGGGGAAAATAGTTTTCCCAACAAATAATGTTGAGAAATCATCATCAAATGCTAAAATGTTAAATCTAGACTTAAAAATAACTAACAAAATAAATCTTAGCTCTAAACGTGAATTTATGTATTCTAAACCTCTAGAACTATAGCTAGGAAAAAAATCTATTTTACCTTAAAAGTAGGTGCTATATTTTTAAATACAACACCAGAAGCACAATTTGTGAAAGAAAACTGTAGATAAATTTAATTTTATTAAAAGCAAAGGATTTTGCTTAGCAAAATACATTGTTAAGAGATTGAAAACTACCACATAATGGGAGAAATGTGGACAACACACAAATGTGGGAAGGAACTTGAATCTAGAAAAGAGAGACACACAACAGTGCAGAAATAAAATGAGCAGATTAATTTAAAACGTGCAAAACATGAGAAAACATACATTATTCATACATTATATATATGAACTACAATATATATTCATGTTATATATATACACTTCACTTGCATTATGCACATATATATATATATATATATATATATATATATATATATATATATATAATTTTCTATATGTGACATATATGGTTGTAATCATTGTTACTTGGGAAGACAAAGCAAGATGATGGCAAGTTTGAGTCTAGACTGTGAAAGCTAGTGAGAACTTACCTAAAAATGAAATTTTACCAGCACTGACAATGTATGTCAATAGTCAAACAGCATGCAAGAGGCCCAAGGACTATACACCAGAATGTCATAAAAGCATGATCAACATCCTTTTTATTATAATAGTCATTTCAACAATCATGAGATGTATCTGCATGTATTAGAAGGACAAAAGTGAATTCCAAAAATACATAATGTTAATTGGTGACAAAGGTGGTAAGCAAGGCCCAGGTATTACTGGTGCAAGCACAATATGGTACAACTACTTTGGGAAATGTTTATCAGGCTGTCCATCAATTTGACTGATAGATGTCTAGTCCCTTATTTAAAACTGTAAGGCTTCACAAACATGAAAATAAAGAACATATAGAAGTACTGTTATAACTATAAAGGTGGAAAAGTTGCATCAAAATATCCTTCAGTAGTTGAAACATCTATATAGAATATTGTTATTCATCTTTAGAAATGAATGACCAGTTAAGTCATATAAAAACAAGGAAAATTATCTATCTATCATCTATCTATCTATCTATCTATCTATCTATCTATCTATCTATCTATCTATCTATCTATCTATCTATCTGTTTTCTATCTATTATCTATCTATCTGTCTATCTATCAACTACCTATCTATCTACCTATCTATCTATAATCATATACATTCTTTTGAAGTACTGAGGATTAAATCAGGGATTTAAGCCATATCCTCATACCTTTAGATTTTGTACTCATAGTTTGCAACAGGATGCCACTAAGTTAATCAAGCTGACCTTGAACCTGTTACTCTTTTCCCTGAGCGTTTTGTGGGGCTGGCGTTATAAGCATGGGCCATCATGCTCAATTTAAGTTTATATTTCTTTATGATGGAAACTGTCTGAAGTGGCTAGGTGATGTTTACTTCTATATTTACCACATTGGGGGAAAGGCAATTCTATAGAGATAGCAACAGGAAAGTTGTTGATAGGAGTTTGACATTTAGAGAATTTGTAGCAAATAAAGAACAGTTTAATCTCTGATGGAATACATATGATATTAAATGTGTGATAGTTTCCCACAGAAGAATAAATGTTGTATCTGAAAATTAGCAAAATGGTACTTACAAGTTTAGAGTTTTTCAGGGCAGAATGTCAACAGAAACAAAAAAGAATGTACAATTTAGTTTGACATGACTGCAGGCATTTTGAATCAGAATTTCTATGATTTCCCCAAGTAATCTTTCTCAGCTCTTCCTGAATAGTTTCCAAGCAAACAAGGACAAAAAAGCAGTACACTGGTGCTTAAATCCTTATTTGCAATGTCAGCAATGTGCCTGATGTGAAGACGTGATGAACCAGCTACATCCCAGCTTGCATGAAGTCATCCTGTCCTAGCCAATAGGAATGCTTCTTTTTGCCAAGGTAGCAGAGATCCAGGGACACAGTCACTTTCTTTGAAACAATCTTCCTCAAGTCATAACATCTTAGTTAATTTGCAAATTTTATGCTCATCTAACTTGGAAATGAAGCTTTCTTTTTCACTGGCAATTTAATTCAGTGACATCTTAATTTTATTTGCAAAAGATCAGTGCTTCTAGAACTGACTCAGAGATTCCTGTAGTGCAAAAATTTTCAGCTTTCAAAATATCATTCTTACATCAGTTGTAGCTTTGAAACTTGAACACGGGTTCAGAGTAGGTAAAATAAAACAGTATGTGGCTGAAGAAAATATACTTTCTTTGTGAAAAATAGTAAATTTACTTAATAAAAATATCAATAAAGTATAATTCTTATATAAATCCTATATTGTATTCTGAAGTATTATTTATCAATAAAAATAATGAAATCAAGTGAACACTTCTTTCAAAGAAAATAAAAAGAGATACTGGGGCCAGGTAGATAGCTTAGCAAAATAAGTGCTTGCCTGGCAAGCACAAGGTCCTGAACTCAATTCCTGGTACTGTAAAAATAAAATAAATAAATAAAATCAGATACTGAAACTGGTAATAATATAAAGAAATATACTTTTCATATTACAGGGAAAATACATATGCATAATATATATTGAATGGAATAATTTTATTTTTTGAGTGGTAGACAACTGCATATTGCTTAAAAATATTTATTAAATCTAAAGGAAAATGTGTCAGCATCTTTGAAGTGAGAATTGACATTTTTTAGTGTCTTCCCTCAGGAGATTTTAGCAATATTTGCCCCAAAATTGTGTTAACCAACTTAAAATAATAACAGATTCAGATGGTACTGGAAATGCCCTCCATAAGTGGCAAACTGAATAAAATTACAGATGCTCCAATGCCCAAAATGTGATGTTATAACATCCCATTTGCTGTACTGAGACTCTAGCTAACTTCAGAGGTGTTTCACACGATCAGTAAGAGAATCATGGGAGAAGTTAAAAGGCCATCTCGTAGTTCTATTTCTGAACTTTAGTAGAAAATCCAAGAACTAAATTAAGAAGATGCTTAAGGATAATTTAATAGACATTATTTTATTTTATTTTTATTTTTTTTGTTTGTTTGTTTTTGGTGTTAACAGGGATTGAACACTGGACCTTGTGCTTGCCAGGCAAGCACTTATTCCACTGAGCTATCTCCCCAGCCCTAGACATTATTGTAACAATAAAGATGTCAAAAGTATGAACAGAAATACTATTTTTTTTTATATTCCTGTACCTGATGTAGTGAGCATTTTTGTTTATTCCATGTATTTGTATTGGTTATGAATTTATCCAGAGTTTTGACAAAAATATTTCATTGAAAGCATTATGTATATACAAATTATGTACCCATTATAATAATATATCACCATATATTCATTCTTTTATTCATTTGAAAAACCAAACCAATTATGGACATTTATAAGCAATATTGTTATAGAAATTTATACGTTCATTATGATGCACATGTGAGAAACTTTAGTTAGTTTACAGGTCTAGCAATGGGTCACAGTTTGTGTATCTCTTTGTAATAACGACATTTATAAACTTATGATAGAATTAACTCCAGTAGTATCAGAATACATGTTCCAAATATTTCCTGTTGCTGTGAAAATTAGTATTAAACTTTATAAATATTTTCAATCTTGTTACTATATAATAATGTGTATTGCACATAGCAATTACAATTTTCTGATAACTAATGATAGTTAAATTTTAAAAATTTCAGATATATTGAAGCTATTCTTGGGCCAGCCAGATAGCTCAGTGCACTGAAGCGCCTGCTTAGGCAGACACAGCAGCTGGGGCTTGTCCCTGGTGTGCCATAGTGACCCTGACCCTGGGGCACTCTGAGACAGCAATTGACACTGGGTGTGGTGGTGTCTGCCCATAATCCCAGCTCTTGAGAGGCTGAAAACAGGAGGATCACTATGAGTTTGATCTCTGTAGTGAGACCTGGTAGACGCTGCAGACCCTGTACAAATACATTTAAAAATATGGCATTATTATTATTTTTATACCTCATAGTTATACTTTTCTGCTGTATGGCTAAGGCCAAGTTAAGCAAGACCTATATAACTAAAAATGTAATGTTTGTATCTGACAAGGTCAGTCAAATTCCCTCTGAAACCAGGTACAGCACCGCCATGTAGATCCTTTTTCAGTATCAGCCGTGTGGATGAGTCATGGCCATTGCTTGACCAATTTGCTCTCTGGGAAAGCTTGAGAGAATTTTTTCTCTTTAGGTGGCTCACTTTAGGCACATTCTACAACAACAGTTACTTTACTTTGTGGTTCCATAATCTCCTTCATCAGAAAATTTGGGACACCACTGAGTTACAGGATATCACAGTGCAGGTTCTCTTATGTCTTGAGTCCTCACTGACATTCAAAGTCTAGGGCCAAAATATTGGCTGTTCTTGTAGCCCATCTTTTCATCTCAATTTTGGTCTTCAAACTTTAGTTGTTAAACATCCAGAAGAGAAGATTAATGATATTGGTATCCTGTAACAGAGGCAGTTGAGCTTAACATCACTATCTGTTTGAATATCAAACACCTTAGACATAACATGGAACTGCTGTTTTCCAACAAC
This sequence comes from Ctenomys sociabilis, assembly GCA_004027165.1. Lineage (NCBI taxonomy): Eukaryota > Metazoa > Chordata > Mammalia > Rodentia > Ctenomyidae > Ctenomys > Ctenomys sociabilis. The sequence continues at coordinate 8,292 of PVKA01014769.1, read as the reverse complement.
CATGGATAGTCTAAACTTTAAATCCCTATAGAATGTGAAAAAAATCATACATTTTTACACAGAAATTTAGAAATCAAACCATATACAATATTTTAGCATGACAATCCTATGACTTTTTTTTCCTTTTTTCTTTTATTACCTTTTTTAAATACAAACATTTACTTTAAAGACATTATAGCAATAATTGATATGATGTCAGAAGAAGTACACATTTAGAAGACCAAAATGATAGGTATGATTTTGGTATTACACATTGCTATCCTTAGAGTAGTTGCTTAGTTTACAGATATAGGAATATAGAGTTAGTCAGGGTGAGAATTCTAGCTATTAACTGCTATTTTCAAAAACCTGATAGAGATTCTTAGGACCACTATCTTAATCGTCTTGGATCAAGTCAACAACTTCTGTTAATTTCCAGTTCTGCTGATAACTGACTACTATTGTGAACAATTGGATTATTTTGAGTTATTTTGCTGAGTTCAAGTATCTAAATATTTGAACTGGCATCAAGTATGAAAATGTCCTTGAAAGCCTTCTTCAAATACAGATTGTCTAACAACAACGGAACACCCATCCCTAGCAAAATAAAATAAAAAAGGACCATTTTGTAGTGAAAAACAATATGTATATACAAAATACTAACAATAAATACAGGACCGTTTTGTAGTGAAAAAAATGTATGTATATACAAAATACTCATGACAGATATACAGCTACTTTCTCTTAGTTCAATGAGAAGAAAAGTTCTACTAATATTGTTTAGATAAGATATCATGTCTGCATCTTGTCCACTATGAAGACAACAACATGCAATGTATTAATTATTGTAAGTGTCCTACCAACCTGTTTTCAAACTGTTTAATTGCTATTTTTTCTCATTAAAATGAATAAAAAATTAAAAATAATCCACCCCTAAAGGAAAAAGTGATTCCTGTGACACTTTTGTGACATTATTTATCCCATGTTTCTATCTAGGTACCTTTTTAGAAATTGATGTGTAAAGTGCTGTTTATAGATTTTAAAAAATAAGTCATAACTAAGGCAATTATTTTATTAGGAATATTTACCTTTATCTGATGCTGTCTTTTTCTTTTTTGTTTTCAAAAAGAACATAGTACATTTTAGCTGGTACCCAGCGGCAGACTCTCTGCAAGACTGCAAAGAGGTGCACCTAGGCAAGGCAGGTAGGGGGTTCTAAGCTCAAAAGCCACAAGGCAGAGTGGGGGTCGGTTACCTAGGACAGGGCACTTGGCAGGGTCAGAAGTTTCTGCTTCTGAACATGTTTGGTACATAGCAATGCGGATGTTCGTTAAAGGAGGGTGCAGGTGGGGACGTGGCGCATACAGAACAGGAACACAGCATGTGGGAAAGCTAGAGGAGGTGATAGCTAGGGCAAAGATGGGTCACTTTGGGCAGGTTACAACATTAAACCACAAAGTGAGCGGTCAGCCTGGGCATAAGAGAAGTACAGCACTGATGCTGTCTTAACTTACTTTCTTAATTTATTATTTTCATGAACAAATTTTTGTGGTGTTCATCATATGGATCTCATCCTCCATCATTTAATTTGTGCTTTTTTTTTTTTTTCCTGTATTTAGTACAGATCTACAGGGTGTTCAGGGTCTCACTACTAGATCAAACATGTAGTGATTCTTCTGTTTACAGCCTCCCAAGAGCTGGGATTACAGACACATGCCACCATTCCCGTTTTCAACTGCATCTAGGTGCTCCCCAGGGGTGGGGCTAGCATGGCAGGTACAGGGATCGAACCCCCAGCCCTTGTGCCTGCTTGTAGGCATTTTAATCTGCAGAGCCATTTGGCCGGCCTTTGAGCTGTTTTGCCGACCCTTCAGCTCCTTAATACTTATTTATATTATTAGCATTCATCTATTATATCAGTTTGACTACCTTTATGATTAAACAAAGGAAGGGATTGCTTAGATGATTTTTCCATGTATAACTGATGTAGGAACTATAGTAGTTTGGATTCAAAATCACACAGTTTGACCCCAAATTCTTATTTTTCTAATTGCAAGGAAAACCTGAATTTTATTTTTTAAAGCACTTCTTTCATTGAAGAATTGTTTATACTGCATCAAAAGCCATTAAAGAGTGAACACTTCCTTCCTCCTCTAAAATTGCATATCTTGGTAGAAATTGCCACTGTATTTCCAATGGCATAATCCAAAATATCTGCCTGTTATCGCCATCACCTTCTAGCTCTCTGCAATGATACCATTACAATCTCCTCTTAATTTACATTAATTTGCAATTGTGTTCTCTATTTCCCTGTTGACACTGGCCTAGAACGAAATCACTCTCTACATGACTGCGGTGTGATAATAACAGCTCACCTGAGACGCATTATCTTCCTCTTGCTCTTCTTCCCTTCTTTCTTCCCCCTAAAATCAGTGAGGTTTAAAAACATTTTATAGGGGCCAGGGACATGGCTCAGTAGAATAAACGCTTCCCTGGCAAGCAGAAGGGTCTCAGTTCAATCCCTGGTTCTGAAAAAAAAAAAAATTATCCCATGTTTGCAGTCGTTACATTTATGTTTCTTGTATGACATTTGTACAAGTCCACATCACATCGTAATTCCTTTCAGTACAAACATTATCATTACATGCGTTACCTGAGGGTAGCATTCTGGGCCATTTCCGTGAATTAGTGGGAGAATACCAGTATTCAGGGTACTGTGCATGCAGGTGTTGGTGTTCAAAAGTTAAGGACAAAATTCTGCAGGTGAATTCAGTGGTGAGGAAGATAACTGATCTTACATGCTTCTTATTTTGACACCAATTATTTATGTGACCTTGAACAAATACTTCAATTCTTCCAGTTTGACCCTCTTCAAAGTATATGCTTAAATGAAAATTTTCTAAAAGACCATTGTTATTTTGAAAATGTATGATTATATTTTAATAGAAAGAAACAGTGACTCATAAAGAGAAACTTAGTTTTAGACAAACTGGTTGACACATGGACATAAAGATGTCCAAATCTAAATTTCATAAGATATTAACAAGTCAAATCAGTGTATGAAAACACACAAAAAAATAATCTTTTGACTTAAATGTAACTAAAAGCTCAAACTTGCTTAAATTTTTATTTTATTTTATTTTATTGAAGAACAAATAACAATGAGACAGTTTCAAATCAAATTAGCAGGACAGATTCAATAATTAATGCTTTGCATATTGTTTTTGTAGTGGTTTTTTGTTGTACAAGGTACATACATGATATTCTATTTACAAACACTATTAGAGCAGATGCCTCTAATCAATGAATTAAGAGAATGTAGCTGTATACCTATCTTTTCTTAAAAGTGGAATTATAGTACAGTTTCAATGATTAATACTTTTTCACATTGAAACTTGCTTAAATTTTTAAAATAAATACTCACTGAACATTCATTTCTTTTGGTCTTCAGTCTTTCATTCCTTGCTTATAAGGACAAATTTTATTTTCATATCTGTCTCTCTCTCCTTAAAATAAATGATGGTGACAGCAACAAATGTGAGTAGTTTTAGATCTGATTTAGAGGGCAGTAGTTTATTGGGGATGTGCTTCTGACCCTATATCCAATGAAATTAAATTGATATCATGGACATGGAGTGGTGTTTGACTGATGTCTTTATCAAGGTAGTGGAGTATTACTGTGGAGGGCTCATGGGAATGGGAGAAATAGGAATGGAACAGAACTGAACCAATGAAATTACAGCCTGGGCATCAGGACAAATGCTCCATGAGTGCTTAGACCTCTTTGGGGAAATTGGAAGTGTTCATTTTTTTTGAGCACTCTCAAAAAATATAAAATATCTGGCAGCTAAAGTTCTGACGATAAAAAAGAGTTATGAATCTCCCTCCTTGAACTCACTGCTTCTCAATACACATGAAGTTCTAATTTGAAACTAATTTTCTAGTGAAAGAATTGGTACTGACTTAAATGCCCTAACTATTTATGTTTAGTCTACCCAAGCTTTTATGTGCTTACTTTGTTATTAAACTTTCTTTCACTTTATTCATTCATTTTTTCATCCACAATGAAGAAAATAGCATCAGGTATATTCTGATAGTCTTGACTGTTGCAACTCATGTAAGTGTTTCTTCCTTTATTTATTTATTTTTATTACTTTTATTGGGAAACAAATAGTAATGAGACAGTTTCAAACCAGATTCATAGGACAGTTTAATAGTTAATATATTGCATATTGTTGTCTTCATAGTGGTTATTCATAGTATAAGATGCAGGCATGAAATCCTGTCCAAACACTATTAGTATGAATCTTTCTTCTCTTGGAATTAAGAGAAAGTAGCTATATATCTATTTTAACTATTTTGAATATACAGATGCAAAATATTCCTTCATTTGTATCCCCTTTATTTGTTTACTTTTGTCAGAGAAGGGTATTCCACTGTCATTTAAATATTGTAAGTGCATGAACACAGCAAAATAATCCAATATAGTCCAGTAGTCCATAATAGTAGTGGGTTGTCCATAGGACTGGACTTGAGCCTTTCACAACTCAGCATATTAAAATTGCTTTAGTTTTTATATCTCATTTTTATACTTTTCTGCTGGAGTGCTTCTTCCATTGTTATTTATGCAGTCTACATCACAGTCATTATACTTATGTAGCAACCATAGGCATGATTTTGCTTGTGTTAAGCAGAAGAATAGCTTCACAATCACCACCAAATATGTCCCCATCCTAACCCTAGGAAGCTGTGATAATATAACCTACGACTGACAAAAAAGAAAAAAGATAGGATTTGCCAATATGATCAAGGTTACAGAATCTCAGATGAGGAGAAGATCATATATTATGTCATGCTACAAAATTTAATCCAATAAATGCTTAAAAACAGAACCCTTTCCCAACAGTGATCAGAAAATCGTCAGAAAGAGGATTTTGTACTAGCTGAAAGACTGAGGAAGTGCAACAGGGTCCAGGGAATGTGAGGAGCTTCGGAACAGAACAGGCAGCAGATTCCTCCCTGTGTCTTTCAGAAAGGAGTGCAGGCCTGCCAATGCTTTGATGTTATCTTAATGATAATGATGCCAGACTTCCATTCTCTGGGGCCAAAGAATAATAAATTTATCCTGTTGGCAGCCTCTAAATTTGTGACCATTTTTAGCCTCATAGCAGAAAATGAGTAGAATATGAATTCCTCATTAGAACCAAATTATCCTTTTGATATGTCATTGAAGAAGTTTTCCTCCAATTGTTCTTTTCACATATTAATTCATTCATGTTTTTCATATGAACAGTCTTAGAGGTCTACATTTGTCCAGTATCATATGAAGAGCTGGAGCTTTGATAACAACACACATGTCATAAAGTCATCTTCAAACATGTGAGTTGTAGCCAACAAAGTAATACAGAAAATGCATGTGTCATTGCACTCTAAAAATTCTGAAGACATAATTAGTTTTAGGCAAAGATAACATGATGAAAACTGTGTAAGAGATAGCTTCAAATAAGTGAAGATTGAACTGAGATTAAAGATTTATATTGTGCATGCCTGTAACCACAGAATTCAAGAAGCAGAGGTAAGAAGATTGCTGAGTTCAAGACCAGGCTGGGGTATGAGTTCAAGGCCAGCCTGAATAATACAAAGGATACCCTGTCTCAAAAAATGACATGAAAAAATGAACTTTATAGTAGAGAGATCCATGGGAAAGGGAGACAGATAAGTCTAAGAGAAACAGAATAAACAAAGGTAAAGTATGGCTGAGTATAATCTAACACAGATTGGTAGATTGGCTCCTCCATGTACACAAGAATGCAGTTTTTGTATATGGATGCATATATAAGAAACATTATATTCTGCTACATTTCCAATATAAAACACTGTTCATTGTTTGAATTTAATAACATGTTTTAGGAGTGAACACCTTTCTTCTTTCATGTGATTTTGAGAATTTATTTAAAGGTATAAATATTTTAGATGCTGCTTAACAGATTGAAGAATAATGAAACCTTAGAAAGTATATTATCACTGAGTATTCTGCAGAGTTCACATGTGAAAAACTGTGCTAATATTTGGCACCTTGGAAAGTTCAGTTTAATTGCTCCTGCTGAAGTCGGTAGGATACTGTAAAATATTTTACGGATCTACTGTTTGAATTTCTGACAATCTCATTTCAATTTTTCTAAACAGAAAGTTCATCTTTAAAGAACATTTTTGACAGTAGATGTAATAATTAATGCCTTTTTTCTTAGCTATGATTTCTATTACCAAGTTCAATAGGCTTGAATTTTCAAAGGATCTGATTTTAGAATGTCTGAAAGTGAAAATACACTCTGTAACCACTCCAACTTTATTGTAACTAGTAACAGATGTTCAGCAATATAAATTAATTAACTCTACTTTTTATTACACTGATTAGAGTATTTTAAACCTTTTAATGGATAATTAAACTTTTTATATTCCTTAATTTTAGTTTAGTGTAAAGTGGATATTTTCATGAGTCTTACTCTTTTGGCCCACAGATTTTGAGAGTTTTTTTCACTTATTTAAATTTTTTTTATTATACTGGGGATGGAACCTTTTGTGTTTGCCAGGCAGGCACTTACGCTGCTGCTGAGCTATCTCCCCAGCCCCTAACCTTTTTTCATTTAAATAAAAATAAAACATTTTAGATTTCAAAGAGTTTATATTTTATAGCTCACATAAGTTATAAGACATTTCAGCTTTTATTAACTTCCGCAAACCCACATTGTAAGCAGATGCCGAATCATTCAAATAGCAACTCTTTTTGAAATTTCCCTTTCAGTTAGGGACCAAAAACAAATCCCTGAATATGGTTTGAGGAAATCAGTAATAATACATTTTCATACCCTAGGTCTCCTGTAAGGGGCATGAATCCTCTCTCCAAGCCTGGCATTAGAGAAGTAAGGTTCTCAGAAGTTATTAAGGTGTTTTAGATATACTGAGTTAATGTGGCAATATATTTCTGTGTGTAGACTAATAAACCTTATGAACAAAGAAAAGCTCATTTAGTTCTAATAAGGGGGCAGATAATTACTTCCTGCTGAATCAGTTTTTAAAAAATGCATAGAAGAAATAGAAACATGAAGATGTTTATGTAATCAGCAAGAATACAAGAAAGAGCCCTTTCTTCTATGGAAGCAAAAGGCACAATGGCGACTTTCTTCTTTTCGCTTTCTTTAAACCGTAAATTGACAAATAAATGAGACTATGAAAAATTGTGTAAAGAGGAAATAGTTGAGAACTTTAATGCCAGAGAGACAAATATTTAAGGACCATTTAAAAAAAAATTAAAGTTATCAATTACAAATTAGTATAGAATAAAATTTTATGGAAGTTTTAAATATTATGATATTATAGCAAATCATTGCTCTTGAATATTAGTTAAATGTGTTCAGAACTGTGTTTATGTAAGAAAGACATGGCTAATGTGACATAAGCAAGTGCTGAGCTGAACTAAATGTGTTCCATATAAGCCTCTGTACTTTATCAGTAAGTTTGGCACAGAGCAGCCTTTGCACAGGATGAACTCAAACCTAGATTGATGTGGAAGACCAGCGTAACCTAATGTGAGATTTGAGCCTTACAAACAAGGAACTCAGTCTCAGCCAATCACAGCTGGTGAACTTCCAACTAGTCAGAGGCTGAAATGTGACAGACATGATTGGACAAGGCCAGGGTCAACTGTGTGCTACTGTACGTCACTTCCGTTTCTCTGGCTATAAGTATAAAGTGAACAGGCCGTAAAGCAGGGTGGCCTGTCCCACTCTGGAAACTTTCCTTCTCAAGTAAATTTTGTTAAATTGAACCAGCATGAGTTTGTCTTTCAACAAATTTAATGATGATATACTGCCTTTAAAAGTCAGATGATCCTGTACTCACATTGCTGAGAAGGGCTAGGCTAATTTAACGTTTCTTATCTTCCAACCTTGGTATATGGCTATAAATCTCATGCTTGTTGTAAGACAGCTATGGAAACCCTAGACTTCAGACATTTTAAATAAGAACTAGGCAGGGATATTGAGAAGCATAAAGTCTAGGAGAGCTGAATCATTAATTTTATCAGATATCAAGCAATAGATTTTTAGGGTTGGAAGAGTATCTGCAGGAAAAACAGGAAGGAATCATCTCCCTGTGACCTATCCTGCCTACAATTAAGATTCTTTCAGAAAAAAAGAAGGAGCTAAGTATCAGAAGGGCAAACAAAAGCATCTCCCATTTCTACTTTCTTCTTTCTTTCTTTCTTTCTTTCTTTCTTTCTTTCTTTCTTTCTTTCTTTCTTTCTTTCTTTCTTTC
>PVKA01014768.1:50000-51605 GCA_004027165.1 Ctenomys sociabilis | reverse complement strand
TTCCTGTCACCCTAAAGCCACAGGACCTGTGCTCCACAGAGCTTTCTCTGGCATGGCCTAGCCTCAGTTCCTCATACCCTTTAGCAGGTGGGGGATTCAGGGGTGAGCAGGAGGCATACCTGCCTGGGGTGTATGAGACTTTCTGTATCTTTGCCCTTGGGCCAGCCTGGCCATCTGGCCTCTAGGAGTCTTTCCATATCTTCCCCTGATCCTCTGCCTTGTGGTCAGCAGGTCCTCAGAGCATGGCAGTGACAGATTAATGCTACCTCCCCCCCCCCAATCCCAACCCAGAGGGACCCTCAGAAAGCAAATCTAGCTGGGCATCCCCAGGCCACTCCAGCAGAGTGACCTGGCCAGGCAATTTCTCCCAACTCCCAGGAAACCATTCCCCTCTTCTCACCACTAGTGACTCCCTCCTTCTCGGCGCCCAGCCACACAGTTCCTGGCGCCAGCCTGGCATTTCTCTCCCCGACCTCCCTTACCCAATCAGATCAGCCTGCATACAGTGCAGGCACAGGCTTTCCCTGTCTCCAGGCCAGACCCCCCAGATGCACCCCCAGCCACCAGGGTCCAAGCAGGGATTAAGCACTTCACCTTTTTCATTTCTTGCTCCCATCCTCCCTCCCCAAGGAGTAAATTTTGGAGAACAGCCCACTGCCTAAGCACCAAAAGCCTGTAGGTCACCCTGGGCACCTGGAACAGCAAGCACAGCCCTGTATTATCTTATACTGAAAGAAACCTAGTTTGCATCATAGTAAAGTCAAGCCACAGATGCACTAGAACCCAGATTAGAGGTGGGCAGGACAAGGGACTAGAATTTGCAATTTTAAAATCTTTTTCTTATGTAAGAAAAATGTAACTTAGCTAAACACAATGAAGAGTTTCCACGGGTTCAGGTCAAGCAGATGTAGACAAGCACATGTCAGGTTGGGTTATTGTAAAGGAAAGAGGGAATCGCCAAGGTGGTGCTGGCAGCCAGTGGGCTTGCACGCCGACAGGGTGGCCAGCAATGTGTCACCCTTGGTGGGACACTAATTGCCCCAGGTCTGACACAATGCTGGGGGCTCAGGGCGCCTCCATCCATCTCTATCCAGTTAGCAGCATGCCACATCCCCTCCCCCAGACCCGGCAGTGGGCTAGGACTGGGCCTCAGTGGCAAATAATGGCAACAATTGTTTCCATGCCTGGCATAGCCCTCAACCATTCTTTCTCATTTCTCTGGCCTCGCCTGTTCCCTCCTGTTGGGTATGGGGCTGGGGTGGGAGGTCAGCATGAGACCAGGTACATCCGGAACTCAGAAAGCAGCCTCAGCCTGGAGGTCCCAGGAGGAGACCGTGGTCTTGGCTGCCTGACCCTCCCCTGTACCTCCACAGGCACCAACTACTCCCTGAGCCAACCTGCCCAGCTAACGCTGCTATCTGCCCTGGCCTTCCCTCCCATCCAAGACCCCCTGGCTTCTATCTCTAGAATTTTCCACCATTGAGGGGGTCTGGTCAAGATTCTCCCCCCTCTGACAATTTAATAGTCTCAAGTCATCATCTGCATGACATTGGCCATCCATCTTCTCTCAGGGGAGAACAAAGCCAGGCCCCCTGGACTCGAGGC
>PVKA01014768.1:0-45000 GCA_004027165.1 Ctenomys sociabilis | reverse complement strand
CTCTCGTTTCCTACTGGTGCGCCTCCATAGTGACTGGCCCTGAGCGCAGGAGTCCGCAAGGACGCGAGTGACTTGCTCTGATGCTGTTCTGGTTTGTGTACACTCATGTTCAAAATTCAGCAAAAAGCTGTACTTCGTAGCACGTAGTAGATCCCTCAGGGTTTGGTTTTGTTTGTCTTATTTTTCAGGAAGAGCAGCCTCCGTGACAGTTACACTCTCCAGAACAGATCTGACTGGCTTGCTCTTCTTTAATAAATAAATAAATGACATTAAAGAGTCTGGCGACTCTGGAAGGCAGGGCTTTATGAGCTAATCACACCCCTGGGGGGAATCTGGTTGTGTGTAGTGTAGCCTCACCCTCCGGGTGTGATTACACGATGGTAACCACACCCACCTGTCATGCTTTATTTCTCAACTAATAAATCACTACAAATGAGGTGATCCTCACAGTCATATGTCTGGAACCCCTCTTTGCACACACTGGCAGAGCCCTCTGGAGAGACCAGTGGAGAAAAGTGGTGTTCTCTGAATCGATAAACACTGTGATGCTCTTTGAGATTAAAAGAAAAAAAAAAAAAATCTAAAACTGGAGTATGGTTCAGGCATGCCTATTATTTTCCTTTCTTCTATTAAGACATCAAAGAGCTGCTAAATTCCTCTAGCTACTCACAATCATATGCCTTTGATCACCCCAAAAGAGTCCCAGTCTTATATTTACTGGTCTCCTGCTAGTTTGAAGAACCAGGTTTTCTTGGGAATTCTGGTTGTGAGCCGAGGGAGAGTGAGGAACAGACTTTCGTGCTGTCCTCTTTATCAGGGCATAGTTGGGACAGTTGAACACGCTCTTGCGGGTCTCTCCCTATACCCAGTGTCACTCCCATTGTACTTGTGTTCCTCTGGTCTCATTTTCTCTCTTTCTCACCATGCTCCATCTTTCTCAGGCTGGCATTCACTTGCTTTAGCTTTAGTTTTACCTAGTTTAACTGACAGGACCCATTGTCATCTGCCCATAACTTTTGTTCTTCTGGTTTTTATCCCTCCAAAGTGAGAATACCATGCCCATTAAAAGAAGAAAAAAAGATTTCTTGAACTGATTCCATTCAGAGCAGCGCTCTACACAAAACGGAAATGGATAACCCAAAAACAGAGCAGATTACACCAAAAGCCAAAGGAAAATTGCTCACCAACCAGAAAAGGGTGCCTATATTTTTGCAAAGGATTTTACAAAGAGAAGAAAAAAAAATGTGCTGAGACACTAACTTGTTCTCCCCTACCCATACTCTTCCAGAAAAATGTTGAAAATATGATGCCAAATCTTCTGTCTCCACCCTCAGCCCTGTCACAAAGCAATAATTCAGCCAGGATATCCAGAAAATTTGACTCTTACTATCCAGAACTGCTTTGGCAGTTCTAACCAAGATGCCCCACTCCGGTGTCCAGACAGTGGTTCCAATCCATTGTTCATGAGATACTTGTTGCATTTGGAGCTGAGGATAAAGAAAAGGTGTGGTGGATTGTTGCAAGAAGATAAGAAATCTTATCTAGAGAATTTGACCTCCATTTCAAGACTAGTTAGCATTAGAGACATAAATCTTCTCAAAGCAGACTTGGAGCTAAAGTGATTTTTTTTTTTTTAGCTTGATTAGAAAAATGTTTTGATTCATAGAGTCTCCTAAAGACATTCGAATTTAGATTTTTCCTTTTTTAATTATAATCTTATTGATTACAAAGATTTACCAAAGTATTCTTAGGCTCAGGGACACACATCTCTGTCCTGTACCAATAATGACCTCAAGACCTTGAGAGCTGCCTGCCAGATTAACCTTTTCTCACTTCCACAAGGATACAGTGGAGTCAACCAGAGGAAAAAAAAAAAACATTGCATTCACTTTGATTCATTTTTTGCATCCGACTCTTCCCTAGATGGCTTGTCTAACCACTCCTTCCATCTCCCTGGGAATTCACCTCTTTGAACGTCTTCCACCTTTAAGTTTTGCCTTTCTGTGATTAGTGCCCAGCTATAACTGCCTCCTTGGGACCAATGTTTACTTGTGGCAGCAGAAAGAGTGTTGTATTTGGAGTTGCAGGAACTGATGCTGACTTTCAAACCCATTCATACTACAGAAAGTAGAAAGGGATGGATCTTTAATAAGATATTCTGATTTAATCAGACAGGTTTGAGGTCCACCCCCAAGGTTTTCTAAGACTGCCCAGGGCCTTCCTATATTCAGGTGAAGGTAAAGAACCTGTGTCCTACACTGCACCACAGGAACACTGGGCTCAGTGAGACTACAGAAGTCCAACTAGAAGGACAGGAGAATCAATGGTGGGCATCAAGATGGACTGTCACTTTGTTACATTCTTTTAGGAAGGAAAAAGCCTGAATTCCTCCTTATGATACATGTTTATATTTTAATTAGAACATGACAAGAGGAGAAAAACATGTGAAGTTCAGACTAATATTCCACTTAAGTAACCTTAAACAATGCCCTTTTTTTCTCTTGGACCTTGAGTTTTTTAAAAAAATCTAGCAATATACAGTTGGACATCACTAATACACAGGACTGGTATGAGGATCAAGTTATGGTAGTAGTAGCTGCGTTTCATTGCAGGCTTGCCCTGCTCCTCAGGGAAGTCCATCTGAGTAAATCGTCTTATTTACTTCTAGCAAAGTCCCTCCTGAGGAAGGTTTTCTAAGAAGATAGTGCATTGAAAAGTGCTTTGTAACTTGTAAAGTTTTATGAATATATGTTTCAACCATACACTGCATGGTAGAGAGACATGTAGGTCTGTTTTGATTTTATTTCTTCCTTATGTCTTATTAGTCCTTCATACTTCTGCAAAATTTTTTACATATTACCCAAGATTATAGAAGTGAAACACAGAAACATTAAGTGTCTTAGTTGCTCTCTTCATTGCTGAGACAAAAATATCTGACACTCAAAGTTAAAGGAGGGAAGGTTTATTTAACTCACAGTTTGTATAAATTTGTAGTCCACAATCAGCTGGATTCAAGGTAGTGTAGTTTGGCAAAGGACTACAGTCTCTGCAGGCAGACCTTAGCAAAGCAACAAGCTGGGGAAGACAAGACTCTCTGTCCCTTATACATTGTGTTGACACTGCTGGGATTAGGGTGGTGACAAACCAACCAGTGAACTGACTTAGCAATTACACACCCTTAATCCCAGCATCATGCACTGTAGGTCCAGTCACCTCCAAAAAAGCCTAAGACTGCATGAGAATTTGAGGGAACATCTAGACACAAGCTATAACATTAAAATACACATTTGACTCTTAATCTGAAGGGCATTGATTTTTCCACCCTCTTTAACTCATGTTTGCTTATTATAAATTATAGCATGAGTGAACTCAAGAGTCCCTTAGTTCCTCACAGACTGTCATAAATTAGCTTCATCAAAACCTCAAAACAAAAATAAAAACAAAAACCGTAAAGAATTGCAAGTTTTTCATTTCTTTCTATCTCTACGTATGGCTTCTATCTTCTGGCTGTGGATCTATCTATTCCAGTGCTGAGTGTCAATTTTAGACCTCTAATACATGGCTACTTATTTGGACATGAAGGTCTTCAGACTCACCAAAGTATGGACCATAATCCTAAATTCAAGGGTATATTTCTTAACTGAGAAGCTTACAGTTGATCTATTTTTATAGCTCCTGTTGTTTAATACCACTTTTTGGCAGAGGCAGGAGACCTAGAACACCCTTTGATGAATATCTATGCAATGTGTACATGAAAAATTTAATATTGTCACTAGTTCTATTGTATTTAAATCCTGTTCTGTGCACTGAATACAGCCCTGGTCTGATTCACTTTATAGAGTATGCCCAGGTACTTGTTTGTCTGGCAGCCTCTGAGACTGGGTTATAAATTAATGCTGTCTTTTGTTTTCTAATGTTTCTTGGTTGTCCATCTGCCAGAGGATAGGGACAATTCTGCTACATGCCTGTAGCTGTAGTAAAAGTTTTACCGAAATTGAAACTAATTTAAAATGTTAGTTTGAAATGAAGCTATTCAAAAGAAAAGAATTACTGAGTGGAGAAGTAAGGGAAAGAGATATATCTATGTATGCAGGCAGGATGGTTTGGACAACTGTACTATGAATTTCTGCTGGTCTGTGAAAAGGAGGAGTTAATGCTTAATTTGTTTGTCTCCTTTTTTCAATTTTTGGCCTTTTTGTCTTCTTAATTTCTTATATATTTCTTTGTCTTTCTTACAATTTTTCATATATATATCTGGCAATATGAACAAGTCATTTGAATACAACACTATGCATACAAGTACTGTGAAATTCATATTATTTTGTTTAGTGAAATCCTGTGTCATTTGCAATGTTTTAATACTATTTTGTACTTCTTTAAAAATAAAAAATATTAAAAATGCACTTGCAAAAATTTTAAACAAACAAAAAATGTTAGTTTTTAAAAATCACAGGTTCTATTTATTTCTTGGTCTGTCTGACCATGGTTTCCATGAGTGGATTGCCCTCTAGTGGACAGGAACTGTCAGTTCATACGAAAAATTCAACAGCATGCTTCCGCTACTTCAGTTAATCATACAATTTTTCTTCAATTAATATTAATTGTATTCACATGAACAGTAAGAGTTGCATCTGTATTATGTCAAATTAAATTGAAAAAGAATTCTAAAATTCCTCCAGGCATTCTTGGAATATTCTCAATTATGAGCACAGGGTCTTAATCCTTGCACAGTACATTTTCATATCTGCATCTTGTACTATGAATAACCACTATGAAGACAGCAAAATGCAATGTATTAGTTGTTGAAACTATACTACTAATCGGTTTTTGAAACTGTCTCATTGCTATTTGTTTCTCAACGAAACTAAGAAAAAGAAAAAAATTTTCATTTGGCTAATGTGGTTGGGAAGTTGCGAATTCCAATTGGCAGGTTATCTCACAGATAATCACTGATACAACTGACAGAGATTAACTATTTTTGAACTCAATACAAAAATGTATTAGAACCCATGGATTGCTAAATATGAGTTACAGTAATACTTAAAGAAGACAGGTAGTACTCATATGTATACATAAGGTGTTTAAATTCATTTCTCCTTTCCTATACAATGTGTAAGAAACTGAAGGCCTCCATATAGCTGGAAAATGACAAGGCTAGAATTAGGCCTGGGGAACCACACCAGGGAGTTCACTCTTAATCCCTTGCTAAGAACCCATGCTTATCAGGCAGAGAACACACTGGAATTGTACAGGGTCTCTCCCCCGCGCCCTACTGCCCCCAATGCCGCTGTCAGTGTAGACATTGTAGGAGACTAGAATTAACCTGTGACAGACGCTCTCTTTCCGTTCTTGAACCTTTTACTGTCCTCCCCACTTCAGTACTGACCAGGGCACCCTGGGCATTTGATGTGGCATGAATCTCTCTTATCCTTGAATTTGAGTTATTTGGGTTTTTTTGTTTGTTTTTTTCAAACATTTCAGCTCTCAACTTAAATTGCTTTTCATTTCTTTTTCACAAAATTATGTGAGACCCTACAAAATCAAAACCTGGTCACTTGAGCCATTCTGAATAATAGGTGAGACTCTTCCCATGTGTTACAATGCAAATAGAAACTTAGTAAAGAAGAATCTTCCTGAACTTAGTAAAGGAGGCTATGCATCTGGTTTTGTTCTTCTGAGGTAAATTTTCATATTATGTTAGATGAATTAGGCTCATATTTCTACCTATAATTCCTTGAAGAGGTCCCTTCACACTGGACTTACTGAAGCACACAGGAAGACTTACTGAAAGTCACGGACTCATATCCCACAATGAGTCTTATACAACAAACTCAAATGTTCTATGAGTGTACCTTTCTGGAGCAAACAGTCCTGAAGAGTTTCTTTTCAGAGTGACCTACAGTATACAGTTAGCCCTGTGGACTTGGGTGGCTCTGTGGGACTACAGGTCTCTAACTGTCCCACCTGGATGCCTCACAGCCTTGATCTATACAAGGGCTTGGACTCCTTTCTGGTTAGCTGAAGCATTTTCTATTAAAGAACCAAAACCAAATCTCTTCCATAGGAACAGAGACCACGTGCAGGGATGAGGCCATTCTATAGAATCAGGGCATGCATGGCACAGTGGGGGCTTCCCTGGCACAGCAGGAAAAGCACTGATAAAAGATACTGGCTATTGAACATACCTGGGAGTAGTACAACCTGTATTTCCCCTCTTTTTTTTTCAGAACCGGGAATTGAACTCAGGCCCTTGCACTTGCCAGGACAGTGTTTATTCTACTGAGCTATCTCCCTGGCCCCTTTCTCCTCTTGCGCTTGTTTTTGTAGTACTTAGGATCAAACCCATAGTCTTGCGCATGCTAGGTAAGCAATTTACCATTGAGCTACATACCAAATTTTGTTTCCATGCAGCCATTTTCCTGGGAATCAAGAACTGCATCAAAACTCTACAACAAGCACACACTTCAGAGATTCCTTTTGGAGCAAAGCAGGTGGAGGAAGCTATGTAAGTGGCCTGTGTGGAATCAGAGGCTTCCAAAGAGCCCAATGCACCCAGGAACAGAGGTGTAGTGCTGTCTTTAAAATAAACATACCACTGCCAGAAATGTCTCTATTACACCCAGGTCTAACGAAGCCCATTTCGAGTGATGTTTAGTTAGTGTTTAGCAAATCTAGAACCAAGAGAAGAGAGTTGTGCTGACAGCACAACTTTAAAGGATCTTTGTTTTATATACATACAAAACAAATCGTAGTAATTGTCAAACTTGAAGTACGGATATAATTACTATAGGCTTTAATTAAGTCCCAACACCAAGAAAGAAGAAAAAAATGTAACCATCTGCATTCAGCCAGAAGCACATGCATCATGGTTGAAATCAGGCCATCTGAGTGTTTTTGACACAAAAGAAACCTTTGAACACTGATTTGAGCATATGAGTGTCAAGAACCCCGGAACAGAGCCAATCCAAAACGTGCTACAGTGTTTCCATTCAGAGGGCATCAATGTGCCTCTTTAATGGTTTTTCAGAATCCCAGGAAATTGTGATTACATGGCATTAGCTTTTCATTTTCTAAAGAATGGGTGAAATGCATGAAAGTCTGCTCAACAATGTAAAGAAAAGTATTTTTGGTCCTGGTAAACTTCTGCTGTTCTCTGATTTGAAGAAAAAAAAAAACTAACAGAAAATGCCTTTAAGATACCACGCAATTATACATACAATTGTAGCTTAGTGGTGCAGTATCTGAAAGCCTCCCAAATGGCTATTGTTCCCACTGAACAGTCACTTAGTCAAGGATGGACTTTATTCCAGTCATAACGTGAATTCAGTTTCCATTCTCTGTGAGATGCTCTTATTTTTCCATGGAAATAACCTTAATTCAGGATTGGCAGGGAAGATATTTCCAAGTAAACAACTGTAGATTTTATTTGGAAATTTCCTTCAGCTACTTAATTGTGTATTTTGCCACATGGGGCAGGAGCAAAGTACACAGTACTCCTCTGTGTACAAATAGTGGAAATAACAGGGAGCTGACTACATTCTATGTATAACAATAGTATTTTTGAATATCAGTAAAAAGCTCCAAGAATAGATCCATGAATTCTAAGAGTGCTTATAATGAATGCAAACATTCCTGTAAGATTTGAGTAAGAAACCAAAATAGAAACCATAGAATATTTTAGAACAAAGT
This sequence comes from Ctenomys sociabilis, assembly GCA_004027165.1. NCBI lineage: Eukaryota > Metazoa > Chordata > Mammalia > Rodentia > Ctenomyidae > Ctenomys > Ctenomys sociabilis. The sequence continues at coordinate 37,311 of PVKA01014768.1, read as the reverse complement.
ATGGTCTGAGGCTATTAGCCACTCATTCATAACATTATCATTTCAATGCATTATGAGCTGGAGTTTGTTTGTTTTTGATTATTTGTAGCTAGGAATTACACCCAAGGCCTTTACACTGAGCTCCATCTCCAGCCCTTTTTATTTGTTTTTAAAATATGGAAATGGAGTCTCAGTAAGTCCCTAAATTGCTCAAGCTGGGCTCACATGTGCAATCCTCCTGTTTAGCCTGGCAGGGATTACAGTGGGTACCACCATGCCCAACTCATATGAAGTCCAAGACCTCAGAGACTCTCAGCTCTTGCTTCTTGAATTTTCATGTGTATAAGAATTTCTTGGTGACTGGGGTATAGCTCAGTAGTAGAGACTTACCTAGCATACCAAAGGCCTTGAGTTCAATCATCAAAGCTGGGGGGAAAAGAATTGCTTAGATATGTGGGATATATATATATATATATATATATATATATATATATATATATATATATAATGTATTTGCTACAGAGTCTCACTGTGCAGTTCGGACTGGCAGTGACCCTCTATTTTCCCCACAGTTGGGATTACAGGTGTGTGCCACCATGCTGGGGTCTCAGTGAGGCGTGACTGGGGGTGGGGCCAGCTATGCATGTACTTATTAAAGATGTATAAGCTTCCCCTCTCCCAAGCTATGACTCATTTAATCTGGGGAGAGGCCTAAGAGCTAATGTTTGAGCACACATATGGATGATTCTGCTGTAGAGGTTGGTGGTGGTCTCCAAGGAAATGTAACCAACAGCTTTTCCATCCATATGTGTATCCACCTTGGCTAAATCTTTAGATTGTCCTCATCTGCTAAAGTGTTTTTTATTCATCTTGTTGAAATTAATTCATCTCAAGGCTTGCACAGGTAATTCCACTTTTTTTCTACACAATAACATCCCCACTGTGGTGGACTGATACCTGGCGGGCAGCTTGTGATACCCAACTCAACTGAATCAGCGCGGTGCTGGGGGGTGAGGCCCACCTGAGGCCTGTGGCCACTAGCAAGAGGCAGAACTAGTGAGGAGGATTGTTCAAAGCTGTTAAATGCTCTAAGGAGCTGTTGGTTCTCTTGGAGCAGCTTGTCATTCTGGGCTTTCCTGTTGAACTCAGCTGTTCTCATTGTCAAAGGAGCTTGGGACTTTGTTGTCACTGATAATGGCTACAGTTTATGTTGGGGGAGCTCTGGTCCTTACTTTGGGCATTGCTTCCTACCTCCAGTTCAGGACACTCAGCTGTTGGCACAGATTCTTTATCCTGCTGGCACAGATTTTCTAGCTTCCTCCAGTGACTTTGGCCCTTTCCAGCACAGATCCATGAAGCAGGCCTGTATGAGACATTGTCATGGGCTCTAGCTTTCCAGCAGGACTTGTGGGAGGCATTGTTAGGGGCTCTGTGTCTTCAGCTAGACTCAGACAGGCCACTGCTGTTACTAACGATAAGGGTCCTCAGCTGGATTCTTTGATCATTAGTACGTGGGCAGATTTCCAGCACGCTCTCTGTGTATGCTTCTTTGGGTGACTACTATAAATAATATTACAAAATATGTGTCCTGTTCCACTTGTACAGACCCTAAAGTATGACATCCACACATATACTCCATTGTCACCTGGATGGATTGACAAAGGAGAAGCATTGGAGCAAAACCCTACCAGAACCAAAGGCATCTTGAAGTAACCTGATTTAGAACAACCTTTCCAAGGTCTGGGCTTCTGTTTATTTTGCAGTGATTAAGGAAGTTATATGTACCTCTTCATCCATGTTGTATATTCTTCCTGCTCAAAGTGTAGTCTACAGACCAGTAGCATGACCTGGGAGTATGTTAGAAACATAGTCCTCAGGACACATCTAGACTTACTGAATTACAAAGTGCATTTTGAATAAAATACCCTTGTGGGCTCCTGGATGAATAAAACATGCACGTGGTGAACAGCAGCCATTTTCCAAAAGGAATAAACAGGTGAGTAAAGAGGTCCTTTGCTGTAAAGTTAGATATGTTTCATGTATTACATCATCAAAATGAATAAATAAGTTCTCTGGACTGAGACGGATGCTTATTTTTTCCTTCCAGGTTCATTTGTTTGACAAGATTGCTGAGGTCAGTCTAGGCTCCATTCCCAAGTTTTACACCAGAAACCTGGGAAAATCATGTAATTCAGATTGTCTTAGGGTTCTGTAGTAGTCAATACATAGTATCAACCTGGCTCTATTTCCTTGGGGTTCCACACTCTGGGCTCTGGGGACAGGGTGGGCCTAACGCAGAGTGACTCAACCCAAAAAGAGTACACGAAGGAGTTGAGGCAGGATTTGGCTTTCCACTTCCTCAAAGGGACTTCAGGTCTTTGCAGTCAGCTTGGACTTCATCTCCCGGCTGCCAGCGCAGACTTTTAGGCGTCTGGCTTGGATGCTTCAGCTTTCTGACACAGACTCTTTAGCTTCCATTGCAGACTCTTCAGCCTTCCGTTGCAGACCCAATGATAGACTGAGAGAGACTTGCACAGTCACTGCAGTAAGCTTCAGACACCCTCTGCATGCTTGCTCATCCGACTCTGTGGCTGGCACATCTTGAGTTATATCTGTTCTCTGTATTATATCTGCACCTCTAGTAAAACCCTGACTGATACAGATTCTTATTGCTGTGCCAGGATTTCACCCTCATGTAAGACCACCCTCACTCCGTTTTCCAGGGCTGGGGAGATGGCTCAGTGGAATAAGTGCTTCCCTGGCAAGTGCAAGGGCCTGAGTTCAATCCCCTGTTGTGAAAAAAAAAAAAAGAAAAGAAAAGCCATTTTCCACCCCATTCCCAATCTCTCTAGAGCCTAGGTCTGACTTCAAAGACTTAACCAAGAATGGGACCTATGAGCAAGGACCTGGGAAAGGGACTGGCAAAAGTCAATTCAAGTGAGAACTGAGAAGAATTCTTCCTTGGAGTGATAATAATAATTCTTATTATGGGCTAAAAGAGGTGACAGAGGGACTGGCAAGATAGCTCAGTGAACCAAGCACCTGCTTAGGCAAGTGCAGGGGCTGGGGTTTGATATCGGGGCCCGCATGCCACACCAGCTCCATCCCTGGGGCACACTGAGCTGGCAACTGAATCCAGCCGTGGTGGTGTACACCTGTAATCCCAGTGCTGGGGAGACGAAAAACCGGAGGATCACTACCAGCCCGAGCTGTGCAGTGAGACCCTGTACCAAAAACGGATAAAATGAAATTTTTTTTCTTTTCTTTTCTTTCTTTTTTTTTTTTTTTTGTGGTACTAGGAACTGAACTCAGGACCCTGCATTTGCCATGCAGGCACTTATTCTACTGAGCTATCTCCCCAGCCCTTAAAATGAAAAATAAAAATAAAGAACTATCAAACCCTCTTGTTATCACCCTAAAAATACTAGCACAATCTTGTACCTAAAAATGCCAGGATTCACTTTCTTCATGTTGGACCAGGCAGTATCCATCAAGGTCACAACATGAGAAGAACCTGGACAAAAAGGAGTGGCAGAAGAAGGGGCCAGTTCACTCGGTGTGAGGAGAGGTCGGTGTCTTGGGGTTAGCTCCGGCACGCAGCGATTGTATGGGCAGTGGAAAATGGTTCAGGCTGTGATGCCTGACCTGAGCCTGGCTGCACGGCCCACTTCAGACCTGGGGCTTGGTTCTGGATGTGTGATATCCAAGTCCTTTTCTTCAGGCATGCTATTCAATATAACTTTATGTTTTTATTTTTTTGTATTTTAGGGAAGGGCCTGCAGGGTGTTCAGGGTCTCACTACTAGATCAGATTCATAGTGATCCACCTGTTCACAGCCTCCCAAGACGTGGGATTACAGGCGTGCATCATCATACTCAGTCGTAATTGCCTTCTCAGAGGGCCCTGGGGTGTGGGGCCAGCATGGCAGGCCCTGGGGATCGAACCACTGGCCCCTACACCTACTTGCAGGTGCTTTAATCTGCTGAGCTATTTGGCTGGTCCTCAATATAAATTTAATACAACTTTTCTTTGTTTTTTATATTGAAATAGATTTTGTTAATTATTGAGACATTACTTTCTTCTCTTCTTCTTCTTCTTCTTCTTCTTCTTCTTCTTCTTCTTCTTCTTCTTCTTCTTCTTCTTCTTCTTCTTCTTCTTCTTCTTCTTTTGAGACGGCTCTTGATAGTAGTTCAGGCTGGTCTTGAGTTCACTATGTAGCCCAAACTGACCTTGACTTCACATCAATCTTCCTGCCTCCTGAGAGTTTGGATTGCAGGTGCATGACATCATGCCTGGCTTTTCATAAATTTCTTAAAAAACCAAACAAACTAGATTTGACACCACTTGCCTGAGATGAAGAGTCCAGAATTATACTTTGGTATTTTGGACAATGGAGGAAATGCTAACAAGGATTTCAGCATTGTCCTTCTCACTTGCTCTTTATATAACGATCTTGCAGAGATACTTGAAATGTTCAGTTATTGTCTTGATTTCCTTAATCACCTGATAATAGTATTTGGATCTTATTCTGTAGGTTGCAGTGCCAGAAGTGAAAGTTTGGAAGCTGCAGAACAGCTGCAAAAATAAATATAAGGAAAAGGAGTTAAGCTTGTATGGAATCTCCAAAGGCCTAGATGTTTTTTCCCACTGGGCCTTAATGGAACTTAAGAGTTAAAGAGAGGAATCAGACTCTTTTACTCTGTCTGCAGGAAAACTGATTGTTGAACTATATTTATTTAGTTCATTTTTTAATTCCAAAATTTGTACCACATTAGTAGAATATGGAGTGGTATGAATAAGTAGTGCTGTAGTTTGGGGTTTATAAGGGGAAACAATACAATGCAGGACACATAATATATATTAGAATTATTCTATAACAGTCACCCAAAGAGTCAAATAGAAAGTGCAGGAAATCTGTCCACACCCTAAAGAATCCAGCTGAGGGCCTGCATTTCATAGCAACATCCTGCATGAGTCCAACTAAAGGCGTAGAGCCCATAACAGTGCTCCCCACCAGTTCAATTGGAGGTCCAACCACAATGTCTCATGCAGGCTTCTTTGAAGGATTTTCACTGGGAAGGCCCCAACATCAGTTGTGGTAGCTTGAAAGTCTGTGCCAGAGGGATGAAGGATCTACACAAGAGCCAGGAAGCAATGCTCATGTAAGAATCAGAACTTCTCTGAAAGTACCACAGGCATCCTCAGCAAGAGTGTGGTCCTGAACTGCTCTGACAATGAGAACTGCCACGCCCCAATCAAAGTGATCCACAGCCATTCTCAGTGAAAACAAAGTCTCAAGATCCTCTGATGATGAAAACAGCCAATTTCATCGGGAAAGCTAGCATGACACGGTCCTCCAGCAGAATAGCACAAGAGAACGAGCAGCACACTCACAGCTTCCCAACAACTTCTCCACACAGCTTCCATACCAGTGTCTCACGCTACTGCTGGCAATCCTCAGGTTTGAACTGAACTCTGGTTCAGTTCAGCCAGCTGCTACAAGTTGACCACCAGTTGACAATCCACCATAAGTAGGTTCTTCTGGGAGCAGGTGTTTATATTTGCTGTTGGTGGAAACTACCACAGTGTGAGAAAAAAAATTCTTAAAAACATCCATGCTTATTTCCTTTAAGTTAAGCTGCCAAATCAACTGCTTTAGCGATGCATGTACTCCTTCATTATTGCCATAATGATCTCAGAATAGGTAACTTTAAAATCTGGTCCTAAATTTACAAATATGATGAAATCATCCATTTTCTTTCTTTGTATGATGCAATCCATCATTCCAATCATGAAGGCTAAGTCCTTAAGCAACTTGGTAGAACATAAAACAATATATGATTTTGTGTCCTCTTCTGTAATGCAGGTTCCATGGAATTAGAGCTTTTGATTATTTTAATGCTGAATCCTCTGCATTTGGTAAGTGCTACACCAAGCTGGCATAGCAGGAAGAGATGACTCTACCCCCTCAGAATTTGCAAGTGAAAGGGACCATCAGTGTATTACAGTGATAATGTCTATGTATTTTGGCAACACTGGAGATTGAATTCAGATCCTCCACATGTTAGGTGAGTGCTCTACCTTTGAACTACATCCTTAACCCTTTTTAGTTTTATTCAAGACAGGATCTTCCCAAATTGCTGAGGATAGCCTCAAACTTGCAGTCCTTCTGCTTCAAATTCTTGAATAACTGGGATGACAGGAGTATGCCACCACACCTAGCATATGTATTTTTAGGGGGGAACAAAGTTACTCTCAGGGCCAGAGAAAGCGCCTGCTTAGGCAAGCACACAGGTTCAATGCCTGGCACCATACGCCATGCCAGCCCTGCCCCCAGGGTGGGCTGAGCCAGCCACACACACATTCACATACGAAGTTACTCTTTAGTGTTTATTACTTTTTATTTCTTTTTTAAAAAAATTATTGAGAAAGATACAGCAATGAGACAGTCTCAAAACAAGTTAGTGGGACAGTTACAATAATTAATACTTCGCATATTGTTGTCTTCGTAGTACTTTTTATTTCAAGACAAATGAATACTTAACTGTAAGTTTTATTTGTTAGGCCTTCCTTATTCTGCACATCAGTTTTCCCCTGAGGATTTTCTGTTTTCAGAGAAGTTCTTTCCACATAAAGGAATTCCACTAAAGCATTCTTAGATTTTTCTGTACAAATCAATGGAAGGTATGTTTGTTGTATAATGTGACAAGATGTAAGACAATATTTTAATCTTGAAAATGATTTTAGGAAAGCATAAGACTTTAGAAACCTGTATAATGATTCAACATTCTCCCTGTATTTGAAGCAGGGCTCTAAAGACACTACTTAGACTTTTCAGAGTGAGTAGTTTCTATCTAAATTGTCAATTTATTTGTGAGTCTGCCATCCTCTACCTACTTTGCATAATTAATATCATAAACAATATTAATAACATACTTTGATATTGGGGATGTGAATGAAAATTTAATTTTAAATGTATTCCACAAATAATTTGGTAGTTGATTTTGTAAATGTCATTTTTAATGTACTTATAATTGTTTTGCTAACAACTCCTCTGGCAATAAGCCACACTGTGCAGGAAATGCTTTATCTTCTTGGATTAAATAAAAAACAATGTATTTATCTTTGTCTTTTTTTTTTTACTTGCTGTGACTCACTTTGTCAGCAAAGTGAATTTTAAAAATAAATAATAAATTCTGATGACCTTTTCTTTTCTCCTGTATTTGATAAAGGAAAAATGCAAGGGTAATTCCAAAATAAGAATAGAATAACATAAGAATAGAAGGGCCTCTATTTTATTACAGTAGAAGGTAGACAATTATCTTAGTTTTCTAGAGTTGCTGGGACAAGGTATTACAAATTGGGTTACTTAACATACCAAAAATGTACACTCTCATAGTTCTGAAAGTAGGAATATGGAATCAAGCTGTGATTCTGATCTATAGGGAACTCCTTCCTTTTCCTTTCCCAGCTTCTAATAGTTTGCCAGCAATCTTTGGCATTTCTTGGGTTGACTTCTGTCTTGACAGGGCTATCTTCTTGTACAGACACCAGTGAGAGTAGGTTAGAGTCCACCCTTTTTTACTACAACCTCATTTTGACCAATTATATCAGCAACAGTATGATTTACAACTAATGTCACATTCTGAAATCCTGGGAGGCAACCCAAGAAATGCCTTATCTTTTTGAGAGGAAATAATTTAACTTATCGCACTATCTCATCATTAAAAAATCAAATATTTTGTGCTACCATTAACTCTGATTATATTATTGAAAGAATTCCTTCAATAAGTTTGGTTCAGTAACTTGAGAGAAAAATGTGAATGTGGTTTGGCAAACTCCAGAGAAGCAGGAATGTTAGTCAACATGCATCAGTCAAAGTACTTCAAAGAGGTTTAGGAAGCAGGTGAATTCATTTCTCCTCTCAGTTCATGACTATGTCATCATTTGTAGACATGTAGAGGAAAGGAAAGCTTGGTACATGTGGGTTTCCCAAAGGTCATGAAATGAATTGTGTTTGCCTAGAATTCATATGTAGATGTCCGACTCCCAGTGTGATGACTCTTGGAGAAGAGGCTTTTGGGGGGTAATGAGGGTTAGGTGATGATCTGAGGGTGTCCTAGCAAGAAGAGACACTGGAGAGGTCACTCTGTCTACCATGTAAGACAGGGCACTGCATGCCCATCTGCATGACAGGAAGAGAGGCCTTATCAGACCCTGACTATGCTGGTTCCCTCATTTTGGACTTCAAGCCTCCATCCTGTGTGAAAATAAATTTCTCTTGTTTAACTACCTCTTCCCCCAGTGTTTTGTCCTGGCCTCCAAAACTAAGACACTGATTCAAAACCAGAACTACTCAATAAATTCTGTCTTGGTTGTGTTTCACTCGTGGCTGGGACAAAATACCAGTACCCAAAATGAAAGAAGGAAAGGCTTAGTTAGCTCACAGTTAGTGGAGGTTTCAACTGCTGCTCAAAGGCAGCAGTTGATGGTGGCAAAAAGCAAGAGAAGAGAAGAGGAGGAACAGTGGCGGTAGCCTCTATCAAGACTGTCACTTCCTTCTTTGCTGATTGCAAAGATCACAACTCCTCCAAAGGGGTAGCGTGGCAAAAATCAGAACTCCTCCCGGGAAGTGGGACACAGACACCTTCCCCAATTCCTTTATATAGCCCTTTTGTGCAGAGTCCCTCTGATGCTGGTCCTCCCCACCCTAGGCCCAGGACCCATGCCCCAGGGCATGGAATTCACATCTCAAGTTGACACAATGTGTCAACCACCCCCAAATTTTACATTAAGACGTTATTTTCAGGCCCCCCGCCTAGTGGCACATGCCTGTCACCTCAGCACTTCAAGAGGCTGAGGCAGGAGGATAGCAGGTCCCAGTCCAGCAAGGTCAGTTTAGCAATTTAGTGGGAACCTGTGTCAAAATAAAAAATAAAAGGGTTGCTGATGTGACTCAGTCCAAAAGCCCTGGGTTCAAATGTTGTTTGCAAAGAGCTAAGCAACCCAAACATCAGAATCCAAGCTCAATTCTATGGGAATAATGGCAAAGGAAAGAGATCCATGGGCTTGCCAGGGATAAAGAGGACAGAGGGCCTCACCCACTGATCACAAATACAGTAGCTCAGTGCTTTTCCCCATTATGCAAGACAGCTTCAGCAAAACTGCAGGCAGCCCTTGAAGAGGAGGGCCTTGTGATAACAGCGACGACACATAGCCCTCATTGTAAACCAAGCACTGTACTCAGTGCTCTACAGATCTTAGCAACTCTGGGAAGTAGATTCTTTGATTCTGAAGCCACAAAGAAATTAATATGCCCTGGTTGGAGCTAGTAAGTATTATAACCCTTATTATTATTTTGTTATGGTGTCATAAAGTTTCATATTCAAGGATCAACCACTATCTCTAAGCAGTAATATAATATAATTATAATACTAATACAACAACCTTAGTAATATGGTTCTTTGTGTTAATAATACAAGAATTCTGGTATCTATTGGGTACAGCATGATGCCTCTGTGTCTATGTGTTTTTATCACAGATCCAAAGACCAAAGGAACAAACTTTCACCAGAAATCATCATAATTCAAATACTCAAAACAGATCCAATTCATGCAGAATTAATTTCCTGATTGCTTTTAAGATCCCAGTTTATTCTGTTTCTGAACTTGCTGGACTACAATTAATTGAGTGCAGAGTACTCTATTAATAATAATTGGTGAGTCAAGAGAAAAAGCATTTGTTAATTTTTAAAATATATTATCTCATAAGAATAAATAAAATTAGAAAAGTACAATATATACTATGAAAGGTAAAGTATTTGTTCAATATGAAGGAAAAACTGGGATGAAGAAAGGGACAAAAGAAAGAAGGGAAAAAGATATGCACTTGTACATAGGTAGGATAGTTTGGATAATTGTACTGCTGGTTTCTGCTGGTCTATTGAAAGAAGCAGTTATGCTTAAAGTTTATTTTATTTGTTTTCTTTTTCATTTCCTGTAACTTTCTTTGTGTTATTTTGTTCTTTTTTTAAACCAATTTTGCAGGCTTAGATCTGGTAACCTAAACAACCTATTTGAAGATAACATCATTCAATATAGCAAACACTGCTGAATTCCTATTGCTTTGTTTACTGAAATTTGCATCATTTCTAATTCTTTCCTTTACTATTTTATATTCTTTAAAAAATAAATAAAATAAAATAAATGTATTTGGTACAGGGTCTTGTTACACAGCTCATATGCCCTCTTGTTTTCAACCTCCCCAGTGCTGGATTACAGCTGTGTGTCACCACACAGACTCTCAGTGGCCGGCTCAGCATGCCCGGGGTTGCGGATTGGACCCGGTCCCTGCACTTGCCTATGCAGGCGCAGGTGCTTAGTCTGCTGAGCTACCTCTCCATCCCATGTTTGTTTATGTGTTGATGTACTAGCTGTTTGTTTTAACAATTCAGGGTAGCCCTGGCAGTTAGGAGGCTTTCTTGGCACTGTTAGATCATATCCTGACACTGCAGCTTTCACTCATCTTCTTTGTCCTTACAAGGCCCATTGGTAAAAAGGAGAGGAGTTGAACTCAATGGTTTTTGAAGATTCTTTTATTGCTAACATCCTGTGAAGATTAAACTTTGTCTACTGCTACCTGTCGTGAGAACAGATAGTTGAATCAGAATTGCGTTCCCTTTTCTGCATTGATATGTTTTGGCCTTCTGAGATTTTGTATTAGACAAAAAATATATTGGGCTCTCTTTCTTCCTGATGTGAGAGAATACAGTGGTAGCATAATTTATGTTTCTCTTGGGGGCTTACATAAACTATTTCACATCACTGGGGCTGTTTCTGAAGACATAAGTGTGTAGAAACAGTAGTGCTGAAGTTGCTGCTGAGTAAAACTAGACCAAGAGAAAGTTTCTGTAAATTAGCAAATTAAAATACATAATGTATTAATATTAAAGATTTTCAAACCCACTATCTCGACTATGAATAATGTTCTTATTACTCCATAGTATCTAATTTGAAGATCTAATTAGTATCTAACTCCTGAGAGACTACTGAAGTCGTCTTATCATTTGTTATGAATGTTCCAAGGATTTTTCTGCTCTGTTTTAAGAGTCCCCTTCCCAGTTCTGCTGTAGCCGTGTCCTACAGGCTTCCAGATGGCCAAGTTTAATTCAACTCCCCAAGCATTTGTAGGCTACACACTGTGTGCCAAGCTCTGTAGTGGGAGTTGGGGTATAAAATAGGGACTTAGCGACACCAATCAACCACAAATACACTATGTGTTGAGTCAACAGATTGATTAGCTGTGTAGATTCACTTCAAAATATACACTTGAATTTCTAAAAAAACAAGCTGGATGTGCTCTCACACCTATAACTCTGGTAGGTTGAGGCAGTAGGACCACAAGTTCAACCCCGGACTGGGCAACCTAGTGACTTAAGAAGATCCTGTCTAAAAGTTTTTTTTTTTTTTTTTGGTTAAACAAATTTTAACCAAGTTAAAACAAAGCAGTCAAACCGCAATTCTGAGAAAAGCCCTATCTCACACGCTATGGGTGGTTCTTGCCATCTTCACTTGTGAGGTGCAGGAGGTGCGACCCAGGCCTGAACCTTCCCTCTAGTGGGGCAGTACAGTTCGTGCTGCTGCGGAGTGCCACTCACATTGAACTGATACACCTTTCAAGTGAATTTTTGGTCTGTAGAGGGCTTGGTGGTTGGAGGGTCATCAGTCATGCCGTGAAGCCGGCGATGCCACTCGGGTGGCACCATGCTTCCGTCCACATCCCACAAAGTGTTCTTGCTGTTCATTTCGTGGTGCCCATAACCCCTCAGCAACAAACAAAAAAATTGCTTGCTGTCCTCACAGGACTTGTTGCCATACTTGCCTTCTTGCACTGATGCACCAAATTTCACATTGCCCTGAAGAAAGCTTGTAGGTAGCCGTGGAGGCTGTCATGGCCTCTGACCTGCGGCAGCCTGTGCTTCGAGACCTGCAGCAACTCCATCTTCTCCCTAAAAGTAATTTTTTAAAAAAAGCAGTGGGGGTTGGTCTAAGGGATGCAGTTCAGTACAAAAGCCCTAATACTAATACTACTAAATAAAACTAATACTAATACTAATACTCATTCATCCAGGAAAAATGTAAAATCGCTTCCTTAGGTGTTTATGGTTTGCTTTTATTTCATTTATCTCTTACAGTTAATGGTGATCTCATCTTGCTGATACTGGAAACTGTCCTGTGGTGTTGTGCTGATTCATGACAATAAAATAATCTCTTCAGTGTCTATAAGAAGAGACTCCTATTTATTATACCACAAAAAAAATGTAGTTAGTCTATTTCTGTTTCTATAACAGAGTTCTTCAAGCTGAGTCATTCGCCAAGTAGGAGATTTATTTAGCTCACATTTTAGGAAGGTGGATGTCCAAAGAGCATGGCATCAGCTGTAGAGGGGCCCCCAGCCACATCGCAGCATGACAAGGTACCTCATGCAGGGACAGAAAGTGAGAAGGAGTGGTCAAGTGGTGAAAGAGACAATCAGAGACACACCTAGGAGGGGTCAGATTTGTTATTTCATAACAATCCTCTCAGGTCCTGTGGTAATCTAACTCCTCCCATAGGTAGCACCCCCGTCCCTCAACAACCTCCCCATTGGCCCCACTTCTTCACATCACCAGGCCAATGACCAAGTTCCCAATCAATGAACCCAGCAGGAACAACCATAGCAGCGGGCAAATACTTCTCATCTGTCATTCAAAACTGATGCCAACCTATTAACACACACCTTAAAGGAAGTTGTGGTGCTAAAACAAATTGTTTTAATTTTTGAGGTAGGGTATCGCTACATAGTGCAGGCTGGCCTTGAACTCACTACATAGGCCCAGTTGTCCACAAACTCATGGCAATCATCCTGCTTCAGCCTCCCGGCTGCTGGGATTATAGGCATTTCCGCCATGCCTGACACCTAAGATAAATCATTTATGACTACATGTTATGATTTGCCAAAGGCCATTCTGCATGGGCAGCTTATCACTTGATCCAGAACCTGTCTCAGTATAAAAAATAAGGGAAGGGCTAGGGATGTAGCTCAGTGCATAGGCCAAGGGTTCAATCTCCAGTACTGCCAAAAATAAGTTATGCCATTAGTAATTTTGTGGATGATATTAGAAGTTATACCTGGTAGAAATATTAATTATCAGAAATTCATATTAAATTCATATACTCAACACAGGTGGCTCCTCCTCACTAAATCAGAGACTAAGGTCAATAAAAATTGGAAGTAATTTTTATTTTGCTTCACTATATTATCACACAAGATGAAAGACATACCTAAGTACTCATGTGCCTGAAGTCGCCTCGCTTCTTCTAAAAATCATTGAAACTTCATGTTAGAAAGAAGGGTGTTGATTTCTAGTTTCAAGAGTCTATTAGCAACTAATCAGCCTGTTTCCATAAAAATATACAGAAATTTACAATCCTCTGACTACAATGTGTGTGAGGTAGCCTGTGGCTGACTTGCTCATTACTGCCTTGTCAACACCGAAAGCCATCTGGGGTAGGGATTCAATAAACATTTACTGAATAAATACATTAAGACCAAAACCCTGCACACATTTTTAGAAGTCCAAGCTTATACATATTTGAGGATGTTCTTTAAAGAAATCTCCCACATTGCTAGCAAATAAGTTTACAAAAATGAACATTTATTTCAAATGAGAACAATCTCTCAACTATTGCTAGATTTTTAGGACTAATGAATACCATAATTTGTAAATCTATGAAAATAACCTCATATGTTTATATTGATTAATTGCCTAACTGAGCTTCATAATATTTATTTCTCTATATGTGCTAGCATCAAGTTCTTTGATGGCCTATTTATAAGACAATAGTTTTGCAATTTTATTTTCTATGGAGAGAACAGAGAGATGATTCAAACTTTCCTTTGGCATTATTGCTTTAAAACATTCATAATAACTTAGAAAATTTACTTTTATATTCATATGACATTATGTTTTTATAATTATTTCAAATTAAAGAAAATCTCAATCAAGTTTCTTTCATATATTGTGAAATTTCAGGGACTTTCAGATAAAGCGTCTCTATATGGTAAATGCAGGATCTTTGTTTCTGGTCTATTCGTTTTTCACTTTCTGTGCTTATTTCTTTCTCTTTCTTTTTTTAATACAAAATCTTTGAATTGATGAGACTTAACAGTAGTGAAATGTAATGAGTTTTGTGTTATCTGCATTGATACCAGTATTACCAATCCAAGCAGCAAGAAATAGAAATGTAAATGTTTTCCTTGACCACTCAGATAATTTATTCTTCTTTATTGATCAGTTTATTTAGCAAGCCACAATAGTATATTTTTTTAGTGTAAATGCTATTTTGTTCAATGTGTTGCTGAGCTGGGGAGATGGCTCAGTGGAATAAGCACTTCCCCGGTAAGCGTAAATCCCTGAGTTCAATCCCCAGTTCCGCAAAAAAAAAAAAAAAAAAAAAAACAAAACAATGTGTTGCTGATCTGAGAGAAATTCCTGTTTGACTAAGTCTTAATGAAAACAGGATCCTTCAGTTGCAGCTTTACTTGTTGGATAATTAGAAGCTTCCCTGGATCAGATTCTAACTGCACATATTTTAAGGTTCCCTTACTGCAGGTGATGTAGGTCATGTGCAAATCACCTCTGCTCTTGTACCATCATGTCATCATATTGGTAAATGCATACAGTAAGCATATTCCCATAAGTCACTAGTACACCAACACAAGAATGCTTCTTTTTTCCAGTAGTGGACCCTGAACCTAGGTTTCAGGCCACTGAGGAAACACCCAACCACTGAGCTACAATCTCAGTCTCAGAATATCTTAATGTAACTAAATAATTTACCTATGTAATGAGGTTACTAAAACCAACTATTTCCCATGAAACCTAAACTGCGTGTATGTGCAAGTCAACTTTTTTTTTTGGTGGATCTCAAAAATTTATACAGCTACTATGGCTCACTAACATGAGAGAAGGATAATCTCTAACCCTTGTACTGGGGATGTTTAGCATTTAAGTGTTACTTGGTTTGTTCTCCTTCTCATGCATGCATCAAACTGCATTTTCAGTTATCTCTGTTCTTTCCTTATGCAAATCCAACACTTTAGCCTAGAAAATACCACCGGTTTGCATGACTACAGTATGCCCTCCATCTAAAATGTTCTCCTATCTCATGTCCATAAATCCAAATTACAAATATATATTGAGCTCTTGCTCAAATCCCACCTATGATATGCTCCCTCACTTGTAGTTCCTTCGACTGTTCCCAAAAGATTTGGTTGTAATTTTAATAGCACAGTTTTTTTTTTTATGTGTATTAATTTCCATGCCTTGCCTGTTAGATTAGAAGAAAGACTTACTGGTTTTTTTTTTTTTTTTTGCTGCTGTTGTTGGTTCCTTAGTACCTAGTTCTGTAAGTATAAGTGCTTAATAAATATCTCCCGAGAGTCAAAGACCTAAATACAAGAGCTAAAACTGTAAAACTCTTCAAAGATAAATAGAAAAAGGTTCATGAAATTAAACTTGTATCTTAGTCACTTTCCTTGTCTCTGAAACACAAATTCTATACCCCCAATTTAATGAAGAGGTTTTGTTTCTGGCTTACAGTTTCCAAAGTTACAAACTGTGTTCAGCAGACTTGAATGCAGAAAACAAGATTGAAACAGTTTAGACTGAGGGAAACTGCACACAGAGAGGGGCCAGGGAGCAGACTGACAAGGAGTAGATGGGAAAGGAGATATTTCCTTCCAGGTCATGCACTCAGGAAACTTCCTCCCTCAACCAGAATCAATTTTGAACATGTGAGGCTTTGGGGGGGACATCAAAATATAAATTATAGCACGTTACCTTGTCTAAAAAGACACATATCTATTTCGTTGTGCAAAATATATTTAATTCATCTCTAAAAGTTGCCAAATTTTTAACAGTTCCAAGATTGCTGAAAAGTCTCTTCTGAGACTCAGACAAACACTTAGCTGAGAACTCCTGGACAAATGCAAAGGAAAGTTAAACATCGGTGACCTAAAGTTAAACATGGGTAACCAAATCCATTCAAAAAGGAAAAAAACTAGGGCGAATCCAGCAGACAAACATTAAATCCTGCAATTCTATATAAAGTACCCTGGGCAAGTTATAGTGACAGGATGTGAACTCCAAAGGCTTCGGGAGGCCCTGCCCTCCAGCGCTGCCTGTTGCAGCTCTCATGGCCTCTCTCTCAGGGTGGCTTTGCTCACAGCCTGTAACTTTCCTCAGCAGACATTCCATATTCTTGTATTTTCCAACTTTATGGAGTCTCCACTGTGCTTTTGGCTTCACAATCACAGCTTCACATGCTGTCCTCGGAGGCCTTCTGCTCAAACTTTGGCAGACGCCTAACCTCACAGCGTTCGCGTTCTGCCTGCCCATGAAGCCAGCACCGTGTGCATGATGCCAGCCAGAGCAGTAGCTGGGCCTTCTTGGACTGCGGTCACAGAGGCCTCCCAGTGCCAGAGTGGCTGAGCACCGTGGACCAAATCTCAGGGAAGCAATTGCAGTGTGGCAAGCACCCTGAGGTTCTCTTCTCAAAGCAGTCTCTTATTTTGCACCCTGGACTCTTCAAATGGCAAAGTCTTCCGGATACCCACAAAGTATCTCTTGCTACAAAATGCGTGGCTTCTTAAAAAAAAAACCTTTTTTTTTTTGCGTCAGGGTTTTACTATGTAGTTCAGGAAGGCCTTGAACTTGCGTATGTAGCCCAGTCTGGCTTGAACTCATGATTCTCCCCCTACTTCATCCTTCAAAAAAAATTGTTTTACTAGTACATATTTTTATTAATGTATTCATTGTGAGTAGTTGGTATATGTATATGATACATCTTCATTCCTTTTGCATCCCCATTTCCCTCCGCACCCCTTCTTCCCTACATCACTCAGTCTCCTTCCTATTTGCAAAGATCTACCTCTCTGTCTCCCTTCCTGGATTTCATTTTGCTTTTTTGTTTATGCATGCTTTAGGTTAGTCATATAAGAGAAACCATATAATCTTTAAGCTTGTGTGTGAGATTTATTTTACTTAGCATTATAGTCTCAATGCACCTATTCTCCCACAGTTGATTCAGGTCTATCTTTATTGCAGCAAAGCAGTACACAACTGTGTATGAACGCCACATTTCATTCATTCATTTACTGTACATGTTTGTGGACATACAGGCTGCTCCCCAGATTTAGCTATTACGAAGTGTGCTGTTTTAAGCATGAGTGTGTGTAACATTGTAATATGATGTTGTGAACTCTTTGAGGAAGATTCCAGCAGGGGAAAGCTAGGTCAGGTAGAATTTCTATTTTAGTTAGTTAGTTAGTTAGTTAGTTAGTTAGGTTATGGTACCAGGAAACCATCTCAGGACCTTGCACTTGCTAGACAGATTTTATGCCACTGAGCTATATATCTGGCCCTAGTTTTTGTTTTCTGAGAACTCTATATTGATTTCCATAGTGAAGCTCTACTAGCTTACATTCCCACCAACAATCTACAAGTCTTTTTTTCTCCCACAGCTTCACCAGTACTTTTTATTATTTGATTTCTTGATGATAGCCATCCTTTATGGGCTGGCTTCATTTTAATGGTAATATTTTTAGCAACCAAGATCACTGCTCCAATTTTGCAGGCTTCCCTTTTCTGGATATACTGAAAAAAATTTTAGATGGGCTTTTTGCTCCTATTTCTCAGTGTAAATCTTCCTAAAGCAGTAAGAAATATTCATACCATGGCCCAAACATTAGGGTTCCCTGGAATGTTCTCTGCAAGATTAGTCTATTTCCCTCAATCTCCTGCAAAATCTTAGGATGTAAGTAAAATGTAGATAAATTTCCTGCTAGAGCATAACAGAGATATTTTCAAGTTCAAATGCCAGTAGAATTCTTTTTCCAGCTGAAACTTCCTGAGCCCAGCTTTTACCATCTGGATTTCTATCAGCATTCTGGTTTTCTGATCTGAATCACCTGTCAAGCCCCACTTATAGCATCCTAGGGCTTCCTTAGCCACAGCCCCATCCTTTCCAGGCTCTCCCATGGACCACTTCAGAGTATTCTACACCACAGTGTCAGGTAACAACCCTACTTCTTTGGTACCAAGGTCTGTATTAGTTAGGTTTACTAGAGGAACACATTTTGGGGCTGGGGAGATGGCTCAGTGCAATAAGTGCTTCCCTGTCAAGCACAAGGACCTGAGTTCAATCCCTGGTTCCGCCAAAAACAAACAAACAAACAAACAAAAAAACAACTAATACAAAATACACTGATACCTTGGCTGCCCAACAACTCCAAGCACAAACATTCCACTACTTGAACAGTAAAGTTCAAACACATCTGCTCAGTGTTCATAACTTTGCTTGATTGTCAAACTAAAAATCTGTCTTGAAAAAAATTTGTGTAGACCAAGAGTTAGTCGTGCACTGCATCTCGCCGTGCATGGGGATGGTTCAGCCTGAGCCACTCTCGCACCCAGACAGCATATGGTGCTTGTGCTAGTGCATTAAAACACTTGTCATTGTGCTTTTCTGTGTGTGATTTATTTGCATAAAGTATAACCATTGCTCCAAATAAAGTGAAACCAGTACTGAAGCTATGAGGAAAACTGAGAACCATAATAGAGTTAAAGAAAAAATCACTGTGAAATTTGTTAAAATCCTGGAAAAATGAATTTATAAGTGTAATTCTGGGGCTTCAGAACCAATTATTTGGTTTTTCATTATTTCTTATGAGAAAAATGTGTTCAGTTTTCAAAATTTCAGTGCTTCAAAGTGAATTTGGAATGAATTGAATTCTACGATTGAGGTATCACTATGTATATAGTGATACCTCTCTCTCTCTCTCTCTCTGTACATATATATATGTATACACACATGTGTATATATATATATACATATACACACAAGGGACTTATGAAGTAGTCACACAAGATGAGAACTGAAAGAGGACTATGACAGTCCTCTCTCAGATCTGAGGAGAATACAAAATGGCCATTTGTGAGCTTCAGGATCCAGTAGCAGTTGAAAGTTGAAGGTGTGGAAGCTCATTGCAGAGTTACTGACAAAGTCAGTCAGAAAGCCATTCCACAATCTTGGCTTTTCCAACATCTGGGGTCCCCACTGCTTGGGTTTCATCCTCACAGCCTCAGGAACTTCGTTCTCTGGGGAACTCTGCCTGGCCTCCAGACCTTCTGAAATGTGACGGAAGACTCTGTGAGCCCCACCCCCAAGTCTTACATTCTTTCAGTGCATAAGGCCAGCACCATATGGCTAGTTCTATGGTCTGCCACCAGTTGGCCATTTGCATCTTGCTGGTGGCTGCTAGAGGGTTCTGAGGGCATGGGAAACTGAATCCTGGGGAATCATTTCTGATTTCCTAGGCTGCCATCCCTTGTAGAGTACAAAGCCCTGGGTTCTATGTCAGAACAAAGACTTTCACTTTCCCAACCTTAAGTGTGTAAATGATCAGGTCTTTCAGATTCTTCCCATACCCTTGTATTGTCCGGATCTGAGGCATTTGGTTTCTCTTTAGTGCTAATAATTGTAACAAACAAGCTCTCCTCTACTTCTCCTCTGCAGGCTGTTTTACTGGATCTTCCTTTTGCGTCAGCCTTATAACTTTCAACTGTTACCAGTTTACTCTGAGCAATGCAATTGTTTACTGTATACTGACTGTCACAAGCAATGCTCCAGGCGGTGTCATTTCAACCAGTGGATTCTTGTTTGCACAATATGCACTCATTCATCTGTTCATTTGTTTCATATTGACTACTTTTTGCATACTTTTAATTTAAATGTATGGCTCTTTGATGTTTGTTTGATGTTTATTCTAGTGAAATTAATAATAGGTTCTGGTTATTTTCTTTTACTATTTCATGTTATTTGTGAAAAATAACCTTTAATATTATGCTACAATTTATAAAAACTCTTATCATAAGTACATTAGATATAATTTTTATGCTTCTCCAGGAGTCACTGATATTCTTTTACAGTACAAAATGGACACAAATAATACAAAAATAATTAAAGTAGAGACTAGATGCTACTGTAGAGATTACAACATTGCATTGCGTATTGAATGTTTTAAGATATACCTTATCATACACAAAGAATTTTGTTTTATGGCACCAGGGAACTGGAACCTTGTGCTTGCCAGGCAGGCATGTATGCTGCTGAGCTTTATCCCTAGCCCTTGCTGAGCCAAAGCCCTGGCCTTTACATTCTTGAATAAATTTGATGAAGTTGTCTTTTTATATTTCCTATTATATCATCTTATAAAAATTAATGAAGAAATGTACAATTTTTGGTCACTTTGTATTTAAATAATTGGACTAGTAAATAAAGTCGTTCATTTATACCTTTTGCTCTGGATTCTCACGGTAAATCTGGCCAATAGTCCCTAACTGTATCCAGGCCTTAGCCTGAATATTTGGCTGCCTTGAAATTTTCTCTGTCATATTAATTAGTCCATTACTGGGGCCAGGGAGATAACTCAGTGGTTAAGTGCCTACCTGGCAAGCACAAGGACAGGTTCGATCCCTGGTACCACGCTGGGCCAACCCCACACCTGGGCACCCTGAACCAGCACTGAAACTGGCTGTGGTGGAGCACACCTGTAATCCCAGTGCTGGGGAGGCTGACACAGGATCACCATGAATCTGAGCTGCACAGCCAGAACCTGTACCAAATACATAAAAGATAAAGAAAATTAATTAGCCCATTACCTTTAATCTCAGCTGCCTGAAAATTCTTAGTAAAAGGTGAAAGATTTATACAATCTGAAGAGAAACCAGAGTATAAACTTTTTTTTTTTTTCTTCCAGAACCAGGGATGGAACTCAGGCCCTTGAGCCTGCCAGGAATGCTCTTATGCTACTGAGCCATCTCCCTGGCCCTGAAAATTCTTAGGATATGAACAAAAGTAGATAACTTTTCTGCCAGAGCATAACACATGTGATATGTAGTCCAACTGACAGTAACAGTCCTTGTTCCCAGCTGAAGCCTCCTTCGGCCTCCACAGCAGTCTGCCTTGTTTTCCCTGTCTTCTGACCATCTGAGTTCTGATCAGGCTCCAGCAAGCTCAGTGTGCAGCATTCTAGGGTTGTCGCTCCAGCTGGCATTTCCAGTCCTTTGACAAACGACTTGTAGAGGGTTTTGAAACTGGTCAGGTAGCATCGCAGTAACTAGCCCGCCACTCTGGTGCCCAGATCTCTCTTAGTCACTTTCTCCTGCCTGAGATGGAAGTTAAAGGAGGAAAGGTTTGTTTTGGCTCGCAGTCTGTGGATGTTTCAGGCCACAGTCAACTGCCTCCAAGGCAGGGTGGCATGGCAGAGGGACATGGCAGCATGACCGCAGAAAGCAGACTAACGCACGTAGTATTAGGCCCCCCACAATCCCCCAACACCAAAAGCCCCAGCATGAGCACCTGAGACGTTGAGGGGACGGCGAGATAGAAACCATAACAAAGCACATATTATTTTAATAATGAATATTATTAATACATAGTAAATCTATCATTTAAAAATACAAACAGGAGGCCAGGGAGTTAGCTTGGCGGCTTAAGCTCCTGGTAGGCTCAAGGATCCAAATTTGATCTCTGGTACCACATGACATGCTGGTCCCACATCATGCCAGCCACTGAAACCAGGCGAGGTGGTACACACCTGCATCCCTGTGCTGGGGAGGATCAGAAAGGGCCACTATGAGTCTGAGCTGCATAGGGAGACCTTGTACCAAATAAATCAATAAATAAATCTTCAAAAATAAATAAATAAAAATACCAACAACCTTCCTCACTAGCAGAGAGATCTAGATTATAGAAAAATAAGTGTAAACATTATCTCCTTTGGACTTTGATCAAAAGCATAAATATATTTAAACATCACCCAGCACCTAAAACTGACTTTTTCAGATTTTTAACACACCTACAAATCCTGTTATGTGATACTCATATTATTGCTATTTATTCACATTTTTATTTCAATGAAATTTTGTTAATTACACCTAGGTACTATGATCTTGCTCTATAGAGTTGTCCAGTTCCTTTATGATAAAGTAACACATGAGAGGGATTTAGAATGAGTAAGACGTGTTAACTTCATCATCTCTTACTTCCTTGTAGGTTCCATACTATTAGAAATTTTACCTATTTTCTGCTTTGTTTCAATAGGCAGAGTAGAGTTTACAGTAAGCTATTCTATCAGCGTGAACAGAGGTATCTGATGTGAAAGTGAGCAAGGGTGATTGCTACATTTCAGAACGGAGAACTCTCTAGTATCTTTGTAAAGAGTAACAAGACATTTTATACTTTAAGTATAAATACTTAAAATTTTCACTTCATCTTGGAAGTCACTATTTGTGGGTCAATGATTGGAGGAAGGGTCGTAGCTGCTTGTTAGCATTCCTTTTAAGAAGCATATTGTAGAATTTCTCTAAGATCCAGTTACAGCGATGAACAGGCACTTCTGAACAATTCAGTTGTATTGATTGCAGCATGAAGTTGTGTTTCAAGTGTCAGAGGGAAGAAACTTGATCTCTGACTTTCAGCCAAAAGCTATTACAGTCTATCTCCTGCCACATCCAATTCCTGTGCATGTGGATGTTTATGAGAAGGTGGAAGAAAGTGTGAGATTGCTTCAATTTCTGAAACTCTAGGATATGTGTATATATGTAATTTTTTCCCTTGCATATAAAATAACACAGGTCAAAGATTTTACCTAGGTCATTAAATAATGAAGGAACTGGGAAAGGTACTAATATTTGTTAAATGGAGAAATCAAAGAATACAAAATTATGTGGAGTAAAGTGCATTGAAGTGAATTAACAAATCCTTGAAGTAAACTTAGAAATGGAAGCAAATAGACTGGTTGGATAGAAGAGTCAATTAAATTTCCACCAAAATTTATTTGTATGTCTGTGGATGTGGCAGGCAGAATGATGAGTAGGGCTCAGTGTGTAATGTAGTGATAGCAACAGGCCTGGAGTGCAACCCTTAGTACTGAAAAAATAAAAAAGCAACACCTGTGAATATGGGAGGTTACATGGCCAAGCGGAATTATGGTTGCAAATGGATGCTAACCAGCTGGGGCTGTAGCTCAGTGACCATGGTTTGCCTAGCATTCATGAGATCTAGGGTTTAATCCCCAATGCTGGGAAGACAACAGCAGAATAAGGTGACAGAGAAGAGACAGAGACTCTGTGACTGTGGAAGAATGGTCAGAGAGATGCAGCATTACCAGATTTGAAGATGGAGGGAGGGCCTGAGAACCAAGGAATAGGATAACTGCTAAAAGCTGAAAAGGCAAGGGGGTCAGCTGTCTCCTAACACCTCCAGAAAGGAATACAGCATTGCAGACCTTGATCTTAGCCCAGTAAGACTGATGGCAGACTTCTGACTTCCAAAACTTCTAAAATAACATATCTGTGTTGTTTCAAGTTGTCAAATTTGTTTTAATAACAGTGTTGCTGGAATACCAGCAACACTGAAAAGTTAGCATAATAGGTTAGAACTACCTACAATGCTGTTACTTATGTATAATTTGTAGAGTTTAAATATCAAAAACCAAGGTACTGTGTGTGTGTGTGATAAATGTGTTCTCCAGTCTTTAGCATTCTATTGAAAATGATTTTTTTACATTACCAATCTTGAAAGAATAAATTTTATAAAGTAAGATCTCATACTTATGCTATCTCTACAGAGTGTATTGAGCTTACTTTTCAGGCAGCAAATAAAAGCAAGATTGTACTCTTCCTCCTAAGATGAGTGACTCAGCACTTAGCAATTGGAAAGACTCTAGATCCAACCAAAGGATTATTAATCACTGCTGAGGCAGAAATGAGCAAGCTCATGGCTTGATGGTGCATAGTGTCTCCCTTGAAAACTGGGCAGAGCCAGGTCATTAATAATTCAAGAATTAGTTTTTCCTCTCTCAGCCAATTTCTAGTCAAGAGGAATAAGTGGGCTGTTGGTAGCCAACTGCTTCAGTTTCTGGGCCTGTGTTATATCAGAAATTCTCTTACCTTCAATTAAAACAAGCTACATAGCACTTAAGAATTGGCATTGATTGCATGGAAATCAATTGAGAGTCATTGAAAAAATGCAAAGATATGAAAAACATCAATTAAAAAATGATGATTGGCTGGGCAGCATAACACACAGCTGTAAGCCCACCTAATCAGGAGCCAGAGGAAGGAGGACTGAAAATTGAACACAAGCCTAGGTAATTTAGGAAGACCTTGTATCAAAATTTAAAACAATAAAAGCGAAAGAGCTGGGTTGTAGCTCAGCATGAACCTGGGTTCAACCTCCAGTTGTAAAACAGAGACAGAGACAGAGATGGACAGATGGACAGATAGAAAGACAGAGAGAAAAATAGAAACAGAGAAACATAAACAGACACACAGATTGTAGTCAAATTGTACTTTTGTTTTTCTGGACATCTGTATCTCATGCTTTCCACAATGAAAACATTACCCAGAATCTTTCCTTATAAACAAGAATGGCACAGACTTTACTGCCTGTGTCTTAAGCCAAATAGTTGGTTTAAGAATTTTCATGAGCCAGAATTTTATTAAAGGAAAGTAAATCCTGAATAATTATTTGAAAGTATTAGCAAAGACACTTTCTATGGAGTGATCTTGCTACGCCAGTGAAATACAAGTGATCTTGCTATGCCAGTGAAAATAAGGAAAAGGAGAATCAGTTTGACAATGAAGTTAACTGAGAGAAAAGCAGAGAGGAAAATGAACTTCTTTAACATCATCTGGACTGCTAACTCTAGTCATGATTTCAGCAAAAGATCATCTACCAGGAAAGATGATCTTTTTTACCTAGCTCATTAAATAATGAAGGAACTGGGAAAGGTACTAGCACTTGTTAAATGGAGAAATCAAAGAATACAAAATTATGCGGAGTAAAGTGCATTGAGGTGAATTAACAAATCCTTGATCATTCATCTTATTTTGCTTATTTTGATTTTCTTGTGTCTTCTGGACATAATCCATTCTTTTGTAGCAGTCCAGCCCTATTACTGAGGAATATATTATTCCCATGTCCTCAGTAGATGCCTGGAACTGCAAATAATGCTAAACCCTCCTATATATACACACCTATAATAGCATTTAATTTATAAATTAGGCACAATAAGAGATTAATGACAATAGTATACAATAAAACAATTATATGGATGCACTACGTAAATTGGGTGAATGCAGTGTCTTTCAATATATCTTACTGTACTGTATTCACCCTTTTCGCTACGATGATATGAGATGATACAGTGAATATGTTGTCTTATGGGGTGTATTGTCCTGAAGAAAATGATGCAAGGGGCTGGGGAGATGGCTCAGTGGAAGAAGCACTTCCCTCTCAAGTGCAAGGGCCTGAGTTCAATCCCCAGTTCCGCTAAAAAAAAAAAAAAGAAAGAAAGAAAATGAGACAGGCCTTGTGACATAGCATCTATTGATCTGCTGATATGTCAGAAAAAGTGTTATCTGCTTCACTTCAAAGTAGGTTGGCACAAGCTTTCACTGTACTGCTCAAACAGTATGCAATGTAAGACTCTCAAATTGTTTATTTCTTCTGCACTATCCAACTTAATATTTATGGAGCATGACTGCAGCTACATGGAACTGCAGAAACAAAACCTTCATACATGAGGGGATTATTGTATTTGCAATCAGGAGACTCATAAGTAAAAAAGCCTATGTCTGAGAAGTTGTCTTATTAAAATAAAGAATGACTAAGAAAGAAAGTAAAGGAGTTGGGGATATAGCTGAGTGGCATAAGTGCCTGCCTGGCAAGCATAAGGTCCTGCGTTTGATCTCTTGTACTACGAAAAAATAAATAAATAAAGACATACATTCGGAAAAAAGATAAATCCCAGTGATCCATACATTATATTTACCATTCACAAGTATAACACAGTGTAACATAAAACCTATTCATATTTTTTGCAAAGGAAAAAAAATGGTAGATATCACTGCATTTGTATTATTGTTGGTTGGTTGGTTGGTTGGTTGTTTCTGGGTGGGGATCAAACCTAGGGCCGTGGAGCATGGTAGGCAAGTGCTCTGCCATTCAGCAATTGTCCAACCTGGTGTCACTGCATTTACTATTTGAAACTAACCACTGATTTCTGTTAGCCAAAGATGCTTTAACTTATTCTACTATGGCCTCAGTGTATTTTACACTATTGCTAAATTGCCTAAAACTTAGTACTAGAATTCAGACATTCTGTTTAAGTGCAGGTGAACAACAAGAAATGAGAAAATATAGTTTACCTTTGTGATGCTTATGTTCCAGGACAATACAAAAAAGGAGATAATCTATCTGTTGCTAAAAGTAAAACCCATTTCTAGTTTTAGTAAAAATCTGATGCTTTGTTATCTCCTTATTTTTTGGCTGCTCAAAATAAAATATTTTTTCCTTAGAAATCTTCAGAGATTTTTTTACTGTGGATTGGTATGTCTTGTCTTTTTCATCTAGATTTAGTACATCTGAGAATGCAGAAGAATGAAATGAAAAGAACCTAATTGTTAGATTAATATAATTAAGTTGATTTGGTACAACTAAGTTAACCTATTAAAATGAGTTTTAATTGAGTATATCTTCTTTCATAAATTGAGCAAGAGACTCATGACTCTTTGAAAAAAACTATCTAGTTTGTACCTCTTTTATGTTGATTTCATTTTAGCTGCTTTACAGAGCCATGGACCAGCCAGTTTCTAGCTCAGTTTGGGGTTTATGCTTGCAGGCTAAAATTATTCCTCACCCCTTCCTCATATTAATTTAATATTTTTATTCATCATTGGAAGAGAAGGGAAATTTTTCAGCTCATGTAATGAGAAGCTACTATAAAAATGTAATTTTAACAAAAGATTTTTAAAACTTTAACAAATCAATAATGGAATAACTTTTTAAAAAGCAACTGATAAAAAGAGGCAACAGAAGACAAATCCTGAGTGACCAGTAAGGTCTAAAAAGATGGTCAGCTTCATGGCTACTGAGGAAAATACAAATGGAATCAATAACAACACATTTATATAAATACAGTAGACATTGTAGGTTGGCTGTGGTTTGTTCCCTAAGGGTTAATGTGCTAGAGGTTTGATGGCTAATGTGGTAGTATTAGGAAGCAGTAGAAAGCTAGGAAAATAGTTCAATTATATAAGTGCTTGCCTGGTCAAGGCCCCTAGCACTGAAAAAAAAGGTGGTTGCAACATTAGGAGATGGGGCTTAATCAGAGGATACTAGGTCCCCAGCTGTGCTGCTCTTGGAAGGGATTAGTGTTGGTCTTGCACAGTGAGTTCTCTTTAGAGCAAGTTCTTATAAAAGATAACCTCTTAAGAGAGTAAATTTGAAGTTATTTTATTATTATTATTATTATTATTATTATTATTATTTTTGTATTTTAGGACATGGCGTATAGCGTGTGCAGGGTCTCATTGCATGGAGCAGATCTATAGTGATGTAGGGAGACTCATGTTTATAGCCTCCCTAGCGCTGGGATTACAGGCACACACCACCACACCCAGTCTCAATTGCCATCTCATCGCGCCCAGGGGGCAGGGCTGGCACCGCAGGCCTGGGGATTGAACTCCCAGGCCCTGCATCTGCCTAAGCAGGTGCTTTAATCTGCTGAGCTACTTGGCTAGCCCTTGAAGTTATTTTAATAGGCCAAACTGAAGATAACCTATGGCCTACCTATTTCACTTCTTTTTTTTTTTTCCTACCTATTTCACTTTTAACTGAATATTTACTTTAGATAAACAGTCACACATACAGTTCATTGATTTGTAGATGGAAAAATAAATACCCATTATCAAGATAATGAACAAATTAATTTTGATAATTCATAAATAGAATAGTTAGAACATATAAATGAAACCTATGTACTGGTCTGGATATGTCTTGAAAACACAATGTTAGCCAGTGGTTGTGCACATCTGTGATCCCAGCGCTCAGGAGGCTGAGGCAGGAGGATAGACCTGAGTCTGAGGCTATTTTGGGCTCCATAGTGGCCATCCTGAACTACATAGTGAGATTTTTGTCTTAGACAGACAGACAGACAGACAAAGAAGAAAAAGAAAGCACATCAATGTTGACTGAAAAAGGCAGATGGCAAAAAGAGTAGATAAAATGTGATGTGGCCCTCAAAAATACAAAAGGAGCCAGATGACACATGCCTGTAATCCTAGCTCTTGGGAGGCTGAAGCAGGAAGATCTTGTGATTTCAAGGCCAGGCAGGGTTATATAGTGAATTAAATACCAGTCTGAACTACATAGAGAGACCGGGTCTCAATAAACAAAAACAAAAATGCAAAAGTTATTCTGGAGGCTAAGACAGGCAGATTACTTAAGTCCAAGAGTTTGAGGCCAGCCTGGGAATAGGGAAATACTATTTAAAAAAAAAAGTATACAGAGCCATACCTCATGTTGTTTATTGTGTACACATATAAAGAGATAATAAAATATAAAAATGAATAAAAATGCAACCATTTCAGTGAAGCAGTAGCTGTAGGTATATTTATTTATTTATTTATTTTCTGTATTTTAGGGAAGGGTCTACAGGGTGTTCAGGGTCTCACTACTAGATTGGACTCTAGTGATTCTCCTGTTACAGCCTCCCAAGAGCTGGATTACAGGCATGGACCACCTTGCCCAGTCTCATTAGCTCCAGATACTTAGAAAATGAACAGGATCATCTAACTGCATAAATATTGTTTTATAAAAAATTTAAAGCATTTACTGATAAGAGACATATGGTATAATAATGTCTGTAAGTATAATATCATGTATGCACCTTCTATGATACCAAAACATTATGAAAACAGTTTGCAATGTATTAATTTATCAAATCCATCTTGTCAAGATATCTTAAAACTGTCTCATTGATATTTGTACTTCAATAAAACATAAATTAAAAAAACACACAAAAATAATTTAAAGCAAATATGACAGAAGATTAACATCTGTCACACATGTATCACTAGGAATACAAAAAGATTTTCTTAAAGATATACTGAGCTTAATAATTTAAGCGGAATAGGAAGAACCATACATTTCCTGTTTTTGCTTTCCTAAAATTTTTCCTAACCTAAAAATTTAAGAATTTGTCACACTGGGTTTTTTTCCCACTCCTTTTCCACATTTTGAAAGTCATCCCCTGGTTAGGGTTTTAACTGCCACAGTGCTCTGTGGAAAAGATATATCTTTGTCTTTGTAATTGGTAAAATAATAAAAAAATTTACATCTCCAGAAAGCTATCAATACTCTGCCATCAATTCATCCATAGTATCCACTAGTCTTTCCAATATTCATAAGACAATTTTCTGACCAATTTTAAATATAGTTATCTTTAAACTGACTAGCTTTAAATTTTTAAATTACAAATAGAATATATTAGCTGTGGGCCAAAAGTCCTCCCCTCTCTTCTATTCCTCATTAACAATTTGTTGTATTCCTTTTCAGAAAATTAAGACTTTTTTTTTATTTTTGTATTTAGTACAGGGTCTACAGGGTCTCACTACACAGATCAGACTCATGGTGATCCTCCTGCTTTCAGCCTCTCAGGCACTGGGATTACAGCCACACACCACCATGCTCAGTGTAAAATTAAGACCCTTGATGAAAGCACAAACCTTAGAGGTATGATGGGTGTGGACAAAAAGATGAAATATGAGACAGTGGGAAGTCAGTGCCTCTGGGTGGGTAAAGACAAGGGCTCTCCAGCCAGCCACTTTTATAGACAATGCTTGGGCAGGGGTCATGAGTGATTCTAAGAACAGCAGTGTGATTGCTGTGGGCTGGCAGGAAGAACCAAGTATTGCTGCAAGGATGAGACAAGCAGCAATGAGAAACAGGGGAAGCGTTTCACTACTACTGCTGCTACATTTCTTTCAGGATCCTCATCTCTCAGCAGGCCTTATCTTGCCCTGTGAACACAGCAGTGTCACCGGCCGTGGGGCATCAGCTGTGACCAGAAGAAAGCAGGGAGTTTCTTCGTGCCAATCTGGATCAAAAGGCAGGCCGGGGACAGCCTTGGACTTACTCTAGACTCAATTTGTAACTTGTGGTTCTGGACATACAAGAAGGAAACACCAGAGATAGTGTAACTGAGCAGTGGGAATGAGTGCATTAAAGTTTAAGGAAAATTCCACTACCTGAAAGAAGTGGGGGAAGGGGATGAAAGTCTCTTGAATGAAGAAACACAGCAGAACAGCGCAGCCAGCTTGTGTTGGCTTATTCGGTTTTTAGAACTTTTGTGAACTGGTTGGTATGTATAGCCCTTACTAAAAACTTCAATTGTATCAGCCTCTGTTATATTAAAACAGAGATAATAACTACATGAAGCTCATCAATTCTTAATTACTTTCACTACATCTTACTATTATCCATTCTTTGGAGGTTATTTGTCCCTATTATAGCTATCTGATGGAAACAGTGATTATACAGTGGTGTGCTACGGGTACCCTTTCCCAGCCCCACATTCAGTGACATTATGCTTACAGTTTGAAATAGATCACAGTGGAAGTACTTAATCTTGGAAATGTCATCAAACAGTATGAAGTAGGGCTTGAGGCTTGACTGCTATTTAATTGGTTGTCTACATAATAAAAGTGATGGAGAAAATGTTAATAGTAAAAATTAAATTTTAAAATGTGCTATGTCTGTAGGTGTTACATTCTGAATAGCACCCCAAAGCTTTTGAGTAAATATTCTTCCAATGTCCAAAAGTAGGTATTTAACTTAGTAAAGAATTGATCACATCATTGTTGCATGAATGAAGTGCTAATATATGTCTTAGTTGCTTCACTGTCATCTTATTCCTTAACAAAAATATCAAGCAGCAATCATGGAATTATGCTTGTTCATCAGTTATACCTGTACATTACTATGTTCAGCAAAAATTTCAAAAATGCATTCTGTGTGAATCAACTGGCTATACATAATTTACAACACAATATTTTATATTGTAAATATTTTTATAATTATAGTATCTTTATAACATGCACATGCGTGCGCACGCACACACACATACACACACACACACACACACACACACACCTATTGCTACTATGGACTGAGTTGTATCCTCCACTGTACCTCCCAAGTTGTTATGTTGAAGTCTTAACTCCTAATATTTGGAAACAGTGTATTTAGCAGGTAATTATTATGAGATATCAAACACATTGCCCACCTCCACGCATCTTGAGGCACAGCAAAATGGCAGCTCTCTTGAAGCCAAAAAAAAAAAAAGGCCACAAACTGCAGCCCACGTCACTGATAAACTGAGCTTTCAAGCCCCTAGTCTATGCCTATGAGGAAAAGGATGGCATTTTGTTATGCTTCTTTGAGCTGGCATACGCATGAACACACATGAACTGACAAATAATTATAAGAAATTTTAGGAAGTCATAAGTACTCTAGAATATGAACTAAATAACTTGAGAGAAAGCAAAGGCCTCAATTTGGGCAACAGCCTAGAAAACTATTTAAAGAGAGCACTATTTGACTTGTGGGCTGCAGCAGGCTGCACATCCGTGCTCAAGGGTAAGCACGGATGTAAAAGAAAAGGGGCAGCAGGACAAGTCTGTGCTTCTCCAGTGCTGCACCAGATGTTTTACAGGTTTTTAGTCAGCTCTTCTCGGTTCCCCTAGTGTTTCTCAGTGCACTGCTTTTTTTTTTTTTTTTTTTTTTTTCTAATCTGTGTATTCGGTACAGGGTCGCATTACGCAGCCCCGGTCCTCCCATTTCCAGCCTCTCCAGTGCTGGGATCACAGGCGTGCGCCACTACCCCTGGACTGGGTCAGGCTGGCTCAGCGTGCCCGGGGGCGGGGCCGGCGCGGCAGGTGGTGCTGGCATCCAGCCCTGGTTCCTGTGCTTGCCTAAGCAGGTGCTTAGCCCACTAAGCCTTCTCGCCAGCCCTGCAATCTTCTGATGCATTCTTCTCTGCACCTCTTCTCTAGGTCTCAGCAGAGTACCTTATCTCTGCTACACACCTAGTTATAGAATCTTGGAAGTTACTTCCGCGTAATCTTTTTTTTTTTTTTTTTTTTTTTTCCTTTACAAACTGCTTTGGTCCAAAATCTCTCTTCTAGATGTACTTAATGTTCTCCCGAGAAATCTCCTGGCTTCCCTTCTAATCATTCTCAACCTTGTTAAAGAGTGATTTTTCTGAATCTTGCAATACAAACCTTCTGCTTAAAGTTGCACCATGACTCTGGTACAAAATCAAGTCAGATTCTTCGCTTAGCTTATTCCTTCCTGCCTTTCTGTCCCAAATCTTTTTGTAGTTCTCTGACTAGTATGTTCTTCTGCTCATACTGAACTAGATCTCTGGGCTATTCTTGCATTTTCTGTTGCTGTCTGAAATCCCTTCTGCAGTTACCCAACTTCTTTTCCTTCATGATACAGGGCCAGAATTATCATCTGCAGGAAACCTACTGAACCACCTTGTACTCCCTGAGATTAGGTGACCATATTCTAAGAGTTGATGTTGTAATTTCAGTTTACTTGTGTTTTTCATTCAATTCGTGTCATCTTTTTACCCTCCAAGCTAAACACAGAACCTGCTACACAACAGGCTGAGATTTGTTGAAAAATTTTTATTTTTGCATATATGTGACTAAGTTTATTACAAAGGTAAGAAAACGAGTTTCAAGGAAGAAGACATGGAGACACAAACTGGATGTGAGCCTCCTAACCACAGGCTTCTGAAGCCCCGCCATGGATCTGGACTATTACTTTCTCATCAAGAAGTTGATGTTTCGAGCCATTCCCATGCTGTAGATCTGCCTGCAGGTTTCGTAGCTTTCCTGCTGGTGGCGGCAGCAAGGCTTTTCATAATATCTTCTCGCTTAATGTCCTCAATAAGCCCATTCATCGTGTCTAGTGTCCGGTATGCACCTTCCACGTTCCCATCTGGTACCATCATAGGCCTGGCAACTGAACTTCAGATGTTTTGCCATGAACTCGGATTTAAGTCTTCACTCTGCAGAACCATCCGCCATTTCTCCCCAGCCCCGAATCCGGCTCTTTCATCCAGCCTGTGCAAAAATCTTTAAAAGTTGAGAAATAGCAAGCAAGTGAAGGAGAGATCAAAAATGCTTCTAAAGACTTTTATGTTAGGGATTAAAGGGATGTTGGGGTTTGAATAGGGTAGAGAAGATCGTCCTTGCGCCACACACGAGGCAACACTTAACCAGTCTCATTTCTTAGTTCACTGAGCTGATGACTCAGGAAGAGAGATGGAACCGAAAGGAAGAGAAAAACTACACTTCCCGAAATGCTCCACGACACTGCTCCCGTTTGCCCTCACAGTCACCGCCTCATGCCCTCGGAAGTGAAGGGAGTACTTCCGAGTTCGGCAGTAACCGGGAGCCGGCAGCATTAGGCGGTCCTTTACGGCCTTGCCAAAGCTCCGCCTTCGCTTCGGTCTTTCTAGAAAGCCCGCTTTGATCTCGGCGGTGCGGGACAGGTATTTCCCGGCCGCGGTCGCTGCGCGTGTCTCTCGGGCAGTGTGCTGCAGCGGGTCTGGCGAAACCTTGCCCTCTGGAGTCTCAAAGTTCCTGCAAGGCGCGGCGGGCCTGTGGCTCCCGCAGGGAAGCCAGTTACCCGTGTCGTGGCCCCAGCGCTGACGTTCTGTCACTTCTTTCTTCTCTCCCGGCGATTACAGCGTCGCAGGCGCGAATTGGTCTCCCATGGCTGATACGACCCCAAACGGCCCCCAAGGGGCGGGCGCAGTGGTGAGTGGGCAGGGTCGCCTCCTCGCTGGATTTGCAAGAGTTAGGAAGCGCTGCGGGGTTCTGAGGCGTTCGAGAAGCGCGGCGCCCGCCGGCCGGAGCGCGCCGAGTGGGGGTGGGGCCGGAGGCCGGCCCGGCTCTGGGTCGGTGCGGCGGCCGCGGGCCGGCCTGGGGCAGGTGGCCCACCTGTGCGTGCTGGAGACGGAGCCCTCCCGATTGCCCTAGACCCCGAGGTTGGAGATGCCATTTGAGGTGCTGGGACACGCCTCGTGGCCCTCCCACGGATTGACAGAGGACCTTTGTACTTCCTTCGTATCATACAAAAATTACCTGCTCTTCCCACTTTTTCTTTAGGAAAAGAAATACTACGCTTCTGTAAATTGTTTTATTTTTAAAATACTGATCGCTAGCTTTCTAGTTATTTGTGTCCGAACCATTATTTTGTTTTAGATTGTGAGTTTGTGAATTGGGAGTTTTTTCTTTTTTTTTAATTGCAACGTTCTTGTATACACACATCTTAATTTTGCTGACCCATTTGAGTTTGTCATCTTTGTTAACCCGGAGCATTTAGGTATTCTTCCACAAAACTACAATGCAGTTATCATATTTGAAAAATTTTAAATTGATATGTTATTACCTGATATACAATCTGTGTTCAAATTTCTTTTAATTGTTAAAGCTGTTTTCTTTTTCCAGAAACCACTCATTGCATTTACTGGCTGAAGCTCTTTATTCTATCATAATCCAGAACAGTTCCTATGTCCTCATCTCTTCTGTGTCATTTAAAATGGTTTTAAGAGTCCAGACTTGCTTTGCAGAATGCTCCTTACATTGGAGTTACATAGGTGATATCGAGCGGCTTCTCAGCACGTAGAGGGAGATGTCCTGTTGGTTAATTCAGTATTGGAGAGTTTAAGTTTGATTATTTGGTTAAAGTGATGTCCAGTTTGTCCACTGTAGAGACCTTTTTCCTTTTATTATTGGAAGGTGTTCTACTGCACAAGACTGGCACTTTGTGACTGTCTTCCTCCGCCACAGTTTTTCACTCAAAGATCTTTTAATATTTTTTGCCTGTAAAACATTATTAGCCATAGTGGTTGGGTAGTTCACTCTTTAAAATGAAACCAGTTACACCTTTTTAAACTTTTATTGTGTAATGAAATTCATGTCCATAAAATTGTACCAAATGAAGTGCACACTTAATTTGCAGAATAAACACCCTACACAAGAGTTTGGATATTTGTAGAGAAATCTAGCGCAGTAAGCTAAATTCATCCTTTCACTTAACTACTGCTAATCCTTTAAGTTTGGGGAAATCACAGTATAGTAAGTCTGAGTAGAATAAATTGAAGGGTATTTCATGTTCGTGAAATTACCTGCATGTGGTTAAGAATACTACAGTAAATGTCCTTGAATTTGAAAATAGTTACTTTAAAAAAAATACATTTTCCCCAAAATGTAACAGTTAAGTTACTTTAAAGCAATATTTTTTAAATGTTTACAAGAACACAAAAATGCTTATATTTAATTTAACATTTGACAAAGAAGAGGCCAGCCACATTTAAATAAACATTAAATCCTCAGGGCACTTTCATTACCATTTTTTTGAATCTCAGACCAAATACTTTGATGAATCTATAATTTCTTCTGTAATTTACCTTTATGTTTACAAGTTATACCATAACAAAAACTTGAAAGAGCCAGACTTAGTGATGCATACCTGTAATTCCAGCACTGGGAAGGCTGAGATAAGAGGATAGATGGCAGTTCAAGGCCAGCCTGGACTACACAGTGAGACCCTACCTCAAAAACAAAACAAAACTTGGCAGAAGTTACTCATGTGAAAGTTTCCTTTAACGTTGTATAAGGTTATTAGATTCATACCACAAGAGATTTTTTGCTGTTTATACAGAGCTCTCAGGATTTTAGCATTACACAACTTGAAGCTGAGATAATATTCAGAAATAAGTTTAGAAAATGGCATTACAAAAAATGGAGTGAGCAATAAAATAGTCCAAAAAGAGCTACCAATTGCAAAATGTCAATCTTCATTGCTACAAGTCTTCCGTGTGGCCAAGCTTAAAACATCAGTCCTTCAGAAAATATGAAAGCATTCTGGCAAAATATTGTGATGCCAAAATATATTAGGAGTTTATCCTTAGCGACATAACCTCCAAGGAACATCCATTTAGATGGAATCAGAGATTCAGAGGCCAGCATGAAACTCAGGAACAGCCAAGTTCTAGCACCTGTTTAACCCAGGCAGCCTGTCTCCCTGGACTTGTCCATTTGATACTGCATTAATCATTAGGAAGGCTTTGGTTGCTATCACGTCACTGGCATTGTATGAGTGGTTGAACTCTTCCATACTGGGGTAAGTAATGGTTGCATCTATGATAATGGGCCAGCCTGTGAAAAGCAAAACCCAGTAGCAGTGGAAGCAGTAGTATTGTCCTTTTGCCTCCAATCAAGGCAGTCTGAGAATTGCACATCTTCTAGAAATCCAGACTTGAGTGCAGCCCAGCCCTGATCTTGGAGTAGGTCTGGTATCAGGTTTCATGCCACATAGGGATGCCTCACTCTTACAGCAGTATTATTTTTTTGTATTTTAGGGAAGGGACTACAGGGTGTTCAGGGTCTCACTACTAGATTGGATTCTTAGGGATCCGCCTGTTTACAGACGCCCAGTTTCACTTACCCTCTCAGCATGCCCTGGGGGCGGGGGCTGAACTCCCAGCCCCTGCACCTGCTTGTAAAACAGTGTTCTTAAACTTTAAGTAGACTCACTTTGAAATCAGTTTAGTGGAAGTTCCAACTATAAAAAAAAGAAAATAACCAAAATCCATCATACATGCTAAGAACAAGTATTGTATTTGGAACTATTTTATTTACCTATGTATATTTGTATTGGATCTTGATGTTAAACACTTATATTTTTAAAGATGTAGAACTCTCCTTATAATTTAAAAATAAATAGTAACATATCTTTGTATTAAAACAGACTTTAATACAACGAATGAACCCACATGACAATATAGCAAAATAAAAGACAAAAAATAAATGGAGAAGAAAATGGTAAATGGAAGTTTAATTTAGTGCCATTGCAATTAGTGTAAAACTTATGGGAGAACCTTGAGGATTCAGTCATAGGAGAGAGACGGGTACTAGTAATACCTGGCAACTGTTTTGAGTACCTGATATAGGTAGGCTTTTCTGTTTATCATCCATAGACTAAAGAGGGTGTTGTCTTTTTGAGACAGGGTCTCACTATGCAGTTCAGAGTGCCCTTGAGCTCACTTTGTAGCCCAGGCTGGTCTTGAATTTACAATGATACTCCTTCCCTAGCCTTCCAAGTACTGGGATTATAGGCATGTGCCACCATCTCAGCCTTGTTTTTGTTTTTAAGGAATACAAAAATAGTTAAAAAAAAAAAAAAAAAAAAAAAAAAAAAAAAAAAAAAAAAAAAAAAAAAAAAAAAAAAAAAAAAAAAAAAAAAAAAAAAAAAAAAAAAAAAAAAAAAAAAAAAAAAAAAAAAAAAAAAAAAAAAA
>PVKA01014767.1:13448-51702 GCA_004027165.1 Ctenomys sociabilis | reverse complement strand
TATATATGCATAATATTTTTTCACTATAAAATGGTCCTTCATTTATTGCCACCTTTTCTGTTTACTTTTGTCAGAGATGGGTATTCCATTGTCATTCAAAT
This sequence comes from Ctenomys sociabilis, assembly GCA_004027165.1. NCBI lineage: Eukaryota > Metazoa > Chordata > Mammalia > Rodentia > Ctenomyidae > Ctenomys > Ctenomys sociabilis. The sequence continues at coordinate 51,601 of PVKA01014767.1, read as the reverse complement.
ATTGTAGGTGTGTGAATTCAGCAAAGTAATCCAATATAGTTCAATAGTCCATAATAGTAGAGGTTTATCCTTAGGACCGGCAATGTCAGTAATTGTGGACTTGAGCCTTTTACAGCTCAGCATATTAAATATGGCTTTCTTTTTTATACTTCATTTTTATACATTTCTGCTGGGTGGTTAAGAACAGGACAAAGCAAGGACTATCTAACCAAAAAAAGTACTGACTCTAATGTCATATCAATTACTGCTATACTCTTTCATGTTTGTTTGAAAAAAAAAAGGTGATAAATGAAAACAAGACACAAGAGAAAAAATGTCATAGGATTGTCCTGGTACAATGTTGTATATGGTTAGATTTCTAAATTTCTTTGTAAAAATGTGTGTTTATTTCTTTTTTTTTTCTATTGTTTTTTATTTTTTTTCACATTCTGTAGGGATTTAAGTTTAGCATATCAGTCAATGTTTGATGGAAAATACCTGCTCCATGTTATGTCCTAAGGCTTTTGATATTCAGATAGATAGTGATATTAAGTTCAACTACCTATGTTTTAGGGTAATAATATCATTAATCTTCTCTTCTAGAGGAACTTAAATTTGCAGACCTAAAAATTAGAGAAAAAAGAGGGCTGCAAAGACAGAAAACATTTTGGCACTAGCCCACCAAGATCAGTGAGGACTCAGGACATAAGAAAACCTATACTGTAGCATCCTGTAACTCAGAGGTGTCCCAAATTTTCTGACCAAGGAGATTATGGGACCACAGAGGAAAGTGATCGATGATGCAGAGTGTGCCTAAGGAGAGTCATATGAGAGAAAACATTCTCTGAGGTTTTGGTCAAGTAATGGTGGTGACTCATCCATATGGCTGACATTGACAAAAGGTCTAAAAGCTATTGTACAGGGTTTCAGGGTAAATCCTGAGGGGATCTGACTGCCCTTGTCAGATACAAAAGCTTATTCTAGTCTTGGAGCCACTAGAAGGGGAAAGAAAAAACTTTTCAAAGGTTGAAGAATTTCTTTGTGACACTGCTAAGCTGGGAGCGGTAGGAATTAAATCAGGGAAAAAGTTGACCCAATACTCTGAGTGGAAGAGCCAGTAATGAATCATAGAGGACAAATTTAATGATCTCTGAGACTTTTGGACAATTAGCAAAAAAGCTGATTTCATAACACAATAACACAATAATACTTCTGTTTTTTAATGTTTTCCAAACCTGTTTAAAGCATATTATAACTATAATCAATTCAATCCTCACTAAATCCTATGGAATGTGTATTATTACCCTATTTGACACAGACCCAGACAAGCATGCCAAACCCAACTTTCTTTGCACATTTTTGTCTTTTCTGTTCTACTTTATTTCTTAAAGGAGAGATCTGAATTTATTTTCCATTTATTCCTTCACTCAATACAACTTGGCTTCCTTCCCTCTACCCCTCAATTCTGCCCACAAATAGACCCTTTAGAAGCATGACTAAAGAAATTCTAGCTTCCAGATCCAATGACCTACTTTGATTTCTCATTCTACTTCACTTCTCTGAAGTATTGCTTAATAATCTCACTTTTCTTTCCATCACACAGCCTCTCCTCCTCCCATCTTGGCACTTCCTTTGCTGACCACTTCCCTCAACTCCATGATTTAGCCACTTCTTATATTTCTGGAGAGTTCCACACTCTGCCCTTCTCGTCTTCCCTTGAATTTTATTCCAAAGAGAATCACAAGCTGTAGGCAATACCAGCAGGAGGACATCACTCACCCAGACTTTGTAAAGCTACATATGTCTTCCTTAAGGTTCAGGTTGTTCTCAGACATCCCTTTCTTTCTCAGAGGAAGAAGCAGGAAAATCTTCCCTAATGTCTACTGAATTTAGCCCAAAGTGGTCTAAGAAGGATGAACTGACTTCCTTCCCAACTCAGATAGGGCTCTTTTTCACTCATTTTCACATGCAAATGGATACTTCTCCCAAGAATCACTTCTCCCTGTATTTGATGCCTTTAAAAAAAAATTCAAATAGATATGTTGAAAGCAACAGAAAGAGGAAACTGGAGGTTGGGGAAGAGAAAAGAGAAGTGGCCACAGAGGCAATGTGTGTATGTATGAAGCAACATCTGGAAAAAGATGTAAAGGAAACTTCCTCCAGGGTGTCACATCCACTACTACAGGGTGAACAAGCTAAGGTACATCACTGAGGCCAAGCCAGGGGCCACCAGGACAGAGATAAGCATGGCTGTGCAATGTGTCAAGCAAGGGTTGTTGGAACTGTGACCTCTGTATGAGAAAGTCCCTCCTTCAGCTCCCTCCATGTAAAAGTAGTGGTGAAGCCATCTCTCTGGGAGCCTGAAGCAGGAGAATGGTGGTTCCATCTAGGCATGGATGACTTAGTGTACAAGCAAGGCCTTACGTTATGGGGGGAAGACCATAAAGGTGACTCAGGATGGAGCTCAGTGTGGACCACCTTGATTCAAAGCTCAGCACTGGAATCAGCACCACTAAATGTGCTCCACCTCAGATTGGTGTGCAGTTCACTAGTCTTGCTGAATACTAAAACTATGTATTTCCTAAATCTTTAGCTAAAAATGCTATATCATTGTGCCATTTAATCCTTACAACCATCTCATGTAATAGATACAAGGATTACATCTTTTGGTAAAGCTAAGAATTTTGTCAAGAAGGAAATCAGAGCCAGGATGTGATCTAGAGTTATCCCATACCAACAAAGCCCGTGCTCTTAAGCAATATTGCTCCACATCCAAATGTGATTATCCAGTGTCATTAGCTATCAGGAAAACACAGACTTAAACCATAATGAAACATTAATATTCATCCAACAGAAAGATCACAACCAGACTGTCAGCACCGAATGTTAGGCACACTGCAGATTGAAGTAAATGTCATAAGCAAATTGAGAAAGTGCGGCAGTTTCTAATAAACATAAGTGTACACTTGCCACACTTGGCTTCAGTATCTGATTTCTATATATTTACTCAAGAAAATGGGAAAAAATATGTCCATAGACATCTTTAACAATCCACATAGCAGCTTTGTTTGTACTCCAAAGTAGAAACAGCCTTATGAAAAGAATTAAATGGTTATCGGTAGTGTAGCTGGCTTTGTAGTGTAGTAGGTTGTTTTAATTGTGTCCTACTCTTCCATGCAAAAGAACAAAGTGTAAATATATTATTTGGCATTGATACATCGCCCAGGCACTACACTAGAAAAAAAGACTGGACAGAGAGCGTGTGGCATATAGTTCCATCTCCATGAAGTTCTAGAAGAGGGAAAACTATGTGTTGAAAAAAGTGGCTGCTGCCTCTTAGCTGAGTGGGAGGGATTGGATCAGTAAAAACAGGAAGCTATCTGAAGTGACAAAAAAATTTATATCTCAATGAAGTGTATGTCACATGCATTAACTGAGATTACACAGTTAAGATCAGTGTATTTTAACACGTGTAATTCCTACTTCCAAAAGAACTAAATTAATAAATTAACAATAAAATAAAAGGAAGCAGGGCAAGGAGGCCTGGATGAAAGAGGTATTGAAGAATCTGAGCATCTATTGAAGCTGGGTAATAAGTGCACAGGGGAAACATACTCTTCTGTGTATACTGAATGTTTGGACTTTTTCCTAATAAAAAATAACTTTCAAAAAGGAATTAACAAGTCCTTAAGCATCTGTTAGGATAATTAAAATACAAATAAGTAGCTGCTTTGAGGCTAGATTCCTGATCACCACGGCCCAGTACAGAAAGCTAATTTCATCATGTTGTCTACTCTCGGAGAAACTTTGGTGTCTGTTCTGTTCTCTACCAAAAAGACTAGTGTATGAGCTTCCCAGGGTAGCTCACAGGATCAAAGACACATACCTAAGGCCAGAGATACTTATCAAAAGCAACCTACAAAGTCTTTTAAATGCAAGGTCGGCTCTTCTTATTGCAATTCTGAATGCACAACATGATCAACTATATAATGAAAAATTAAAAGCAGTAAATGTGTTAACCACATGAAGACCATTTTTCCTGTCACTGGTTGCCAAACCATAGCCCTTAACATAACGTTTACATTGTACCTGGTACTCTCAGTAATCCAGAGCTGATATAAAGTATGTTATACCATGCGAATTGGCTGTGTATAAATAACACCCCTTCCATATTGGACTTAAACATCTTCAGTAGTTGGCTTCAGGGGAGGAGCCCTGGAACCCATCCCGATCACTGCATGATTGTGTTTATTATTTATACCTTCTCTATGAAGGTTGCTATTCTTTTTTTAAAATCCATTCTTTATTTAAGGAGGATAAAAAATAGTAAAAAAAAAATAATCTTTTGAAACAATACAGAATTTCACTCAACAAAATGATAGGAATTCAACACCAGTTGTTATATTGCACATTGCTGTCTTCCAATTAGTTGTTCAGGCCAACTGCTATAAACATACAAAATTGATTAAAAAATTAAAAAGAAGAAAAAGACTGTAAGCATTAACTGCTCCTTTCAACAGACCAGTAGAAATCAGCAGTATAATTGTCCAAGCTATCCTGTGCATATAATATGCATAAATTCTTTCCTTCTTTCTTTTCTCTTTTCTCTCATCCCAGTTATTCCTTCCCTTTGAAAAGTTTCTTTCCCTTGAACAGTATCTACTATACCTTTCACATTTTATTATCTTTTAAATTCTTATTTGAGGGAGACAATCTGATATTTATATATGCAGGTCTAATTTGTATGGTCTCTAGATTAAAATTAATACCAATGCAGAAACTCAAAACCAGGAGGCTAACAATCAGAGCCTACAGAAACCTCAAGCTTTAGATCCTTTAGATCCCTTAGATCCCTTTGGATCCTCCTAAGAGCAGGATGGTAGGAAGAATTCCATAACAAGCTTCAAGATCTGGACTACACACCTTTTTTTTAATGTATTTGGTACAAGATCTCACTATGCGGACTCATAGTGATCCTCCTGTTTTCAGCCTCCCCAGTGCTGCGATTACAGCCATGCACCACCACAACCAGTCTTGGTGGCTGGCTCAGCTCACCTGAGGGGAGGGGTCAGAGCGGTGTATGGTGCCGGGGATCAAATCCTAGTCTCTACATTTGCATAAGCAGGTGCTTGGTCCACTGAGCTATGTCACCAGCCCTTGGACTCCATTCTTGCCTATTACAATACTCTCCTCCTGAGCATGGGCAGAGCCAGTGAATAGGAAAAGGTATTACTGGTTACTGATCACTTGTTTTTAAAATTTAAGGAAATAATAGAAAAATAGGGACACTGGTCTTTTAAAACACAAAGAAGACCAAGGGATGGAGGGAAGGGATAGGAAGGGGAGAAGGAGGGGAAGGGCAGGAAATGTAAAAAGAATTAAGATGTGTTATATGCATGTACATTGTCTCATGATGAATGGAATCATGATGTACTGTAAACATGCACTGACAACAGTAGAAGTTATGACACCTCTACTGGGCCTGACTTAATCACGTGAGAGCCTTGAGAGAAGGCGAGGTATCAGAGGAATGCTCTGCTACTGTTCTCAAGGATGACACAAACTAGAGCTTGAGGCAGAGTCTGTGGAGGAATCCATGACATGCACCTGAGGGTCATATCTGGTCTTGATTTTTTTTCCCAACCACAGCTAACAATAAAACCTATCCTCAGTCATGCACTCCCAATACCTGCGCTCAGGACAGGGTATCACTCAGTGGTTGAGCAGTTGCCTGGAATGCAAGCAACCCTAGGTTCAAACCTAGCACTGCCCCAAAAAGCTGAATTACATCAATGACCAGAGGTGCCTAAAGGAAATCTGAAGCCAACTGAGACTACAAGCACAGCCACCTGCATGATTTCCGACTAATGAGATCCTGAGCAGAAGGCCCTGCAGCCCGTATCCAGACTCTTGCCTCACAAAACACCTACAAGATAGTCCCTCTGTGTTACCTCAAGCTCCTGACTTATGATAATTTCTTGGGCAACAATACAAAATAAAGTCACACTGCTTTCTTTGCTCTTGCAGTGGTCTTCTCAACATTCCAGGCACTCCGTACTTTTCCTAGTTTCCTAATAAAGATATCATTTCCATCATGTGGGGTTTTCCCCAAGGTTGTATTAGTAAGTGTTTGTCATACACGGTGACTGCATTCCTTCCCAGTGGGTCAGTGTGGGCACACAACACATCAGAGCTCTTCTGTCGTCTGCCCCTTCTCACTCCTCCCTGCACCTCCCTCTATGTTTTTTGTGGTTTTACAAAGGGTGTTCCTTTGGCAGGAGTCCTCTTTCTTCTTTTCTGCTTGTTGGACACTACCTATGCTCCAAGACTCAGGTTTTTCTCTTCTCTTGAATTCTTTGGCAACTCATTACAGTCAGAGTTCTGTCTCTCTGTCTGTCTTTCTGTCTCTCTCCCTCTCCCCTTCTCTCTCTGTCTGTCTCTGTGCCTCTGCCTCTCTCTCTGTCTCACTGTCCCTCTATCTGTCTGTCTCTCTGTTATGGTTCTCTTTCTCTCTCTCTCTCTCTCTCTCTCTCTCTCTGTCTCTCTCTCTCTCTGTCTCTCTCTCTCTCTCTCTCTGTCTCTCTCTCTCTCTCTCTTCTCTCATCCTCACTACCACATGACTGAACTAAGCTGAGAACAGAAACTTCTAACATTCATGTTTATATCACTGAGAAATGGGGCAGTGCTTTGAACATAGAAGTCTCACAGTAAACAGTGGTGGGTTAATACACTTCCTGCTTCTCATTAAACTGCTTCTGGTGTTTATTCAGTTAGTCATCTTTATCTTCACAGCCTCATATATATGCTGGGGACAATAAGGCATATTTCCTGTCTCAGAAGAGTAATATTGACACAGACAACACTTACAAAATAGGACATGATTGATGTCACATGAGGTCTATGGCTGTCTCAGAGACAATGTGATCATAGTTCTCAGGATGAGGCATCCGCGTGTTACTTTTAGCCTAGCTGTGTATTTCAAGGAAGAGCCTCTTCCCATCATCCTCATGGGTGTTCAAACAAGAGAGAAAAATGAGAATGTTTTTTGGACAGCTGGACAGTTAGTGAGCTTTCTCAGCACTCTACTAATTTTGTGTGATCCAACTCTTGCACACAGCCATGAACCAAAAAGAGGAAGAGACTGCATGGGGAGGAAGGGCTGGTGGCAGCACCAGCTTCCTTGTGAGGTCCTGCGGGCAGTATGGTCATGGGAGATGCTGTGACACAGAACCGTGTTAGGTGCTTGATGCAGCATGTACTCCAACTCACAGCTGCGGGCTCAGCCGCTCGTGGTGTGAAGCCCACAGCAAACTTCCTTGTGCTGCTGATGTCAGCACAGGAATCGTGCGGTTGCCTCGCATTGGGGGTCAGGCACCCGCATCCTGTTGCCTGCTCACAGTAGTCTTTCCTCCAAGAGATGTATCAAAGCAGGGGTGTGTGAGGGTGTTCTGCAGAAGGCCACCAAATGGAGACCAGGCTTCTTTCTCCCAAGATGCTTACAAGCTCTCACCACAGACAGGATGGAATGGTGAACTTGACACATTCAACCATTTGGCACCAATCACGTGCTCCGCTCTTTGAAAACATCTCCTCTACTTAGTTTGCACCATACAAATAAACTTGCAGAGAATTATGCCACATTTGCAATATTGAAATCCACTTAAACTTTAAACCAATTGGATATATTTCCCTAGGTGATTCTTTGAGCATACAAAATGTTGTAGATATAGAGTTGTGATTGTGTTTGACTTGGTTCCATGATTTTGAACTTTATCCATTTCATGTACCAGGCTAAAAATAATAATTAGATTCCTGGATCAATTGAAGTGTTCATATTGAGTGCTTCATTTTGAGCTGAATATTTTTAGCTCTGTATAAAAGGGTTGAAATTAAAAGGAGGTCAAGACTTATTGGCAATAAACCAAGGATGTGGAGAAACTAATTCTTGGCTTGGGGGGGTGTGTGTGTGCACATGCACATGCATGGCTTGGAATATCCCTTTTGTTCATACTGCTTTGAGTCATTTACTGGCTACAGTTGATAGCACCCAGTTACCTTGGATAAAGGTCACAAGGAGACACTGTGTGTGGCAGTCCCCTCACTATGGGACTTTCCCAACCTCTCCTCAGTTTCTGCTGTCCTCATTACAGTGAAGTTGACACATGTTTTGGCAAGATGTCTCCCTGTTCAGAAGTAGATCAACTATAACATTCTTAATTCTTTTTTAGGCTTATTCTGAACATGTGTACTCACTATGGTCTGACTTCCTTCAGCCTGGTCTAATTTTTTTCCAGGCCTTATTTTGGACAGTTGTAGTCAGCTCCCAAGATCAAGAGATGATATTGCCAAGAAGTTAGATGTTAAAGATTTATGTAAAGCCATAACAGTTGTTTCTCCTTACAGTAAGTTGGTAGGACACCAAACTTCTCTTAGTAGATGTTCTATATCTCTGTGTTGTATATTACTTGGTTTTACTTACCTTAGTCTGCTTTTGTAATAAAGAACTGTCTAGATAAACTAAATTACAAAAATCCAAAAGGTAAATTATAATAAGACACAGGATAATTCAAAGAAATACTATGAGTGCCAGCCAGAGAGCTCAGTGGACTAAAGCATCTGCTTAGGTAGGCACAGCGACCAGGTTCAATTCCACACATGTTGTGCCAGCCCCAACCCTGGGGCGTGCTGAGACAAAGACTGAGACTGGGCGTGGTGGCGCTTACCTGTAATCCCAGCACTTGGGAGGCTGAAAACAGGGGGATCACTGTGAGTCCAATCTAAATACCTAAAAAAATAAAAATAAAATAAAATACTATGAGAAGCAGACATTCTCTAACATTTCTGCATTGATCTATACATTAAATAAATAAAGACACATTTTTATGCACTACATCTTTTTGTTGCTTCATTTTATTTTGAAAAGTAAAAACAAAAGCAAGAATAAAAATCAGAAAGAGGGCAACATACAACAACATACATGTTACATATTTTCAAATCAAGAATAGCTGATTCACAATAGCTGATATATTATCTATTTTTATCATCAAATCCGTTGCTCAGATTAACAGATATAGTTATGTAAGATTGGATGTGGTTGCATAGTACCACTTGCTTTCAAGAAACCTTAAATTTTTGTTCTTGCCTCTCTTTCCTATGTTTTAAAAAAATTTTGTCTTAAAAAGAGTATAGTGATAATTGATATGATATTACAAACAGTATACATTTAGAAGCCCAAGATGACAGGTATTCAAGCATGGTTTTTGTATTACTGTCCTCAATGTAGTTGCTTAGATCACAGATATCAGCATACAGAGTTAATCAAGGTGAAAATTCTACACATTAACTGCTATTTTCAAAAAACTGAAGGAGATTTTTAGTACAATCACCTCAGCCATCCTGGATATATACTTGCATGTTTTTCCTCTACCTTTTTTATTATCTTTTCTCCTTTCTCTCCTCTTGTTTAATCCCTAAGTTCTTTTTCTTTCTGTTTTACTGTATTTGCTACACCCTTCAGGTTTTATTTCTTCTTTCCAGCTTTTACACTAGGGAGACAATATGATATTTACAACTGTGGGTCTTATTTATTTCACTTATGAATATAGCCTCTAGTTGCATCCACTTACCTATGAAGGCTTTGAATTGGTCTTTCTTTATAGCTGAGTAACCCTCCTTTGTACAAAAACACCAAATCTTTTTCACCCATTCTTTAGGCAATGGGTATTTTGGTTTTTTCCAAGATTTGGCTATGACAAATTATGCTGATGTAAACATGAGTGTACATATATAATTGTGGTACTATGTCTTTAGTTCTTCTGGGAAAACATCCAGAAGGGGAATAGCTAGATTGAGTGGGTTTTCTAGTCCTGTTTCTTTGAGGAGTCTCCACACTGATTTCTATAGTGGTTGTACCAGTCTACATTCCCACCAGAAGTGGAGAAGAGCTCCTTTTCCCCTGCAGTCCCTTTAGCATTTATTATTAGCTGATTTATTTAGGATAGCCATTTGTTTTGTTTTGTTTTTTTTTAAAGTTGTTACAGGGTCTCACACACAGCTTGGACTCATAGTTATCCTCCTGTTTTCAGCCTCTCCAGTGCTGGGATCACAAGCACATGCCACCACACCCAGATGGGGTTCCTGGCTCAGGTAACCAGAGGGTGGGGCCAGTATGCCATTTGGTACAGGGGATCAAACCCTGTTCCTGCACTTGCCTAAGCAGGCCCTAAGTCCATTGAGCTATCTTGCTGGTCTTTTACATCTTAGAGCCCTTTAGGACTATGTACACCAACTGATAAATGAAGGACTATTTAAAAATCCCCAATGGTAATACTTACATGACAATTGAGGTTAAAAATACTTTGATAAAGCTGGGTTTTTTTTCATGTGTTCTATCATATTTCATTAAGTGAAGGAGAATGAATGAAAACAATACAATGATAATCCTAATCTTTGTAAAACCAATATGATTGGAATAAAAATAAAATCATTATGGTAAATAGCATTGGGTAGTTACTATACAAGGTCAACTATTAACTCTTAAAGGACAGAACTAAGGAATAGAACACAGTAAGGGAAGAAAGCCACCTGAGATTATTCTACCACCAGAGATTTAATTACAGACAGTGTAATTTTTCATCTGGGAGAGTAACCTGTTCTCTATTTGGTTTTCATACTTTGTGTTAATATGGTTATCTTGGGGAACCAAAAATATATAGAAAAAGGTATTTGCCAATGATCAAAAGATGGACTTTGAGGTCAGGTAAATTTAGATTGGAAGTCTAGCTCTTCTGGGTAATTAATGTAAGTTATCAGTTATCTAGGAGTGAGTGTTTTCTTAGGCAAAAATTACAATCAACAAATATATTTTCTTGGAGTTTTGTGCAACATCTCCCTGCCCTGAGTTTTGTGTAAGACACACAGGAAAATATATTTTTGTGTTGGGGCTGGTCAAATAGCTCAGCAGATTAAAGTGCCTGCAAGCAAGCACAAGGGCCTGCTCTGCCCACCCGACCCCCAGGACCCGCTGTGACAATGATTAAGACTAGGCATGGTGGCGCGCGCCTGTAATCCCAGCACTACAGAGGCAGAAAGCAGGAGGATCGCTATGAATGTGGGCTGCATAGTGAGACCCTGTGTGTATATATATATATATATATATATATATATATATATATATATATATTTTTTTTTTTTTTTGGATATGAAAAGTAGCTATGATTATACCTGGCCTATACAGGCTTTGTGAAATATGAATTTTATACACGAAGCTATATATTACATATGCCTTAACTGGGTAGATTTCTGAATATATTTCCAAGATCCACTGAGACAGATTTGCTAAATCCTAAATAATATGAACCATCTTTGGCTGCTGAACAAAGGAGCAGGGAGTTTAGCCTGAGTAAAAGAAAGGAAATTCATCTGCTCCTAGCGTGCAAACCAGCAAAGGTGCGCTGGTTCAACTCTTCATCAGCTGACCGAAATGAACAGAAAAATGAAAAAGCGCTCTAAGTTCATCAGGCTTCTCTGAAGAAATAGATCAATATCACATGGACATTCAGGAAGAGAAAAACATCAGAAGGAATCAGAATTGGTGCGCATGCTTGTGGAGACTTCCATGTTCCAAATCTGTAGGGTCCATCAGTAGGCTGAGACCCAGGAAAGGGCCGAGGCCGCCATTCAACTCAGAAGATCAGGCGCTGTCAGAATTCTACAGTCTCCTGGGTATGGGTCTTTTTTTTTAATGGGCCCTTTCACCAATTGGATGAGTACTACGCAAGGGTGGAAAGTAATCCACACTGGTGGATATGAACCGACATAAATGCTAACCTCAGCAAAACGAAACGCTTACACGGAAACATTTAAAATAGTATGTGGCCAAATATCTGGATGCTGTAGCCTCGCCCCTGTGACAGGCACCATTCCTACCTCCCCAGCAGATGATGATGAACACATTGGTCAGGATTTCATGATTGAAAACAAAGAACAAACATGTTCAATTCCTGACTCTCAGCTAATCAACTGTATGAAAAATATTTAACCTAGCCCTCTGTGAAACAAGAACAAAGAGATCCAGAACATAAAATGATTAATATTACTCTAGGAAGAAATGTGAATAATGATGCAGTTGGATTATTTGGAATTGTGCCTGGTGTATGCTATGTATTCAGTAACTAACAGCATTTTTGCCTAGTGAAAACAGAATAAGAAGTCCCATTAAAAGCAAATAAAGATAAGATTCATTGATGGCTTGCCCTAGTTGACACATCTCAAATTCTGTTTCCTCTAAGTAGTGTCTTTTTTACTGTTGTCAAAATAAAGCAAATAAAACACTCCATTTTCACACTTTTTAAAACACACTTCCACCCAGTTCTTCTTCTTCTGCTTTTTCTCTCTTGTGTGTTGCTCACCATTTTTCATCACAAAACATTGCCAGGTGTGAGTCAGTCCATGTCACAGGTGTAACAGAGAGAGAGACAGAGAGACAGAGAAATAGAGAGAAACAGAGAGAGAGAGAGAGAGAGAGAGAGAGAGAGAGAGAGAGAGAAAGCTTTCAGGGCTTCTATCCATGTAAGCACAAAAATTATTCTTTCTTTTTCAGGAAAGAGGCCAAGTAAGTGAGCCTTTCAACTGAACTTCTTCTCCCCAAGTAAATAGTTTAGATGGGAATGTTGATTAATGCATTTGAACAGAAATGTATTAGTTCAGCTTTCAAAGGAAGGCTGCCTGCTTTCTCTGTATGCTTATCATTAAGCCCACAAGCGCAGACACACTTAAACTCATGGTTCATCTTGACTGTTGCAGAACATCCTGAGTGGTGGTTTCTATCCAAAGAAATCAGCAGCTTTCATTTGTATGCTAATCCTCAAATGAACTTTGCAAAGAACCATTTCAAATCCCAAACTACAGCCTCAGAAAAATTGCAAAGTGTGAGTGACAAATAGAGTGTAACATTTTGACTTCAGACTTTATCTATTTACTAAAATTGTGTGAATATGGACATTGACCCTAGATTAGATAGTTCTGTAACAAAATCATAATGTTGAGTAATCATAGAGCACAAAATAAATAGAGCACTTACTTCACCAACTACAAAACTCTGAGAAAATCCTAGTATGATAAAAATAATATTAGGGTATCAAAAACTAAATGTCTTGTTAATGTAGTATTATGTTTGCTTGGTTGAAAGAACATCAAACAAAACATGAATTCCAATTACTGATTTCCCAATGATTGTTAATTGTAAGTCAGTCAAGTGTTCCGTGTGGACCTCTTCATACATCCTGGAATCAGAATCCTTATCATAGCCAACCAAACAATTGTAACAGAAAGGAATTTATAAATTTAGCATAGGCTAGAGTGGCAAGTAGTAGTTGTTAGTATTTATTGAGTAATTAGGATATGTCAGATATTCTCTTAGTATTGTGTTCCTTATTTAACTTTCATAACATTACTCTGAAGGAGAAATTAGCATGCCCATGACACAGGAAAACAAATTGAGGCTCTCAGAGATAAAGCAACTGAACAAGGTTTACAATGTTAAGCACTCAAAATGGGCTTCACACCCAGCTTTGGCAGCTGCAGAGGTCTGCACATTAATTTCTACTACTATCAAGGTTAAAACTTAAAGGATTGCCAAAGCTGGATCACCAACCTTGACTCATGTTGCAGAAGAGAACACTGTAAGCAAATATATGTAAAATTCATGTGGCAAAATAGTAGGTACAGGACATTTCTCCTACTATTTATGTCAGTGGTTTTCTCTCTGAAAGAAGCTGATGGCCAGAAGTGGAACACCATGCAGTATTAGTGAAAGTGGGACATGAGACCAGATAGGAAGATTAAAGACCTCAAAGAATATAGGTTACAAAGACAGATGATGGGGCTTCTGGGGAAAGAACATGAAGTGTGAGAACATACAGAGGCGTTCACAAGTGAGGCTGTTAGCTCTTGGTTGGAAATTTCCTTTGTTACTCTAGAGTACAAGAAGTAGCAGGAAGTAGAAAGGATTACTGTGAGCTCTGAGTCACACCTGGAACCAAAGGCCTTGTTTATCAAGATCATAAAACAAGACATAACAAACAGTTCCATCCCTAGACTAATAAAATGGACTTTTTTTCTGGATGTACCTCTTGGAGCCCTTTTGAGATTTGTCTCCCACTCCAAATGCAGGAAGCAATAACAGGAATGAGACAATGCCTGCAAGATTTTCCTGAGAAGTTTCAAAAGAATCTAGCTTATAAATGTTTATCTGTGGTAAACTATTGGCTCTGGGGAGTCTGAACTGGCTGAACCTTGTATATTCTAAACAAGAGCTGCAGAAACACATAGATGATGATTGCTTTCACAGCCTGATGTCACAGGATGTCACAGGCTGATATTGAGTATTAATTAGCCTTTGGCCAAAACAGCTGATCTAAATACCTTGGCCAATTTTAGAAACTTCTTTACTTCAAACCTAGATCAATAAAATGCTAGAATCAAAACAGATAGAGAAATAAATATTGGCTTCATGCTAAAACTTCCAAGAAATGGGAATTTGACCATCTATATGTTCTATGCAGAGGGAAAAATAGACTAAATAATCTAATTACTAATGACATAAAAACATATCTTTTAAAAATTTATGTAACTATTAAAAGAAGAATAGATTATTTTTATTATATTATTAATTCATTTAAGTTTTAAAATACTGGCTGTCTCAGTAGTTCCTCAGGCACAGGTACAAAAAAATAAGAAAAATATGTAATGGTCAATACTGTTCCAATTTTACAACTTTACATGAAAATTGCCACATCCAAAGTTTCCTTCTTTTTCAGAATTCTAATTTTTAAAAATTCTTTATCACTAGGCTCTGATGACCAGAAGCAGAGCTTGTGTCAAACTGACCCAAAGCAATAATCTCACATTTTCTGACCAAGGAGAAAAGGAATGTGGTAATCATTAAGACTATTTCACCAAGAACAGCAGAGCTATATTTATTACTATCCTAATGGACAGTCATTCAGTGAGTGGTGTTATTTATTTCTTTGCAGGCTTGACTCCCTGGGGAAGGATTTCTCCTTGAGCACATCCGTAGCTCTATCAAAATGGCAAGAGTCCTATTTAATGTAAATGAGAACAGCTATTGTACACCAAACACCTAGTATGGGCAAGTACTTACATATATTTTCTTGTTTAATCCTCATTTTAAGAAGTAATTATTTGCTTCACTATACAAATGGGTAAGCTGAGGCAATAAGAGCTCATACAGTTGGTTAATGGTGGCATCTGTATCATAAGTGTTACAAGACACGTTCATGTGTTCATCTACTCAAAAGCAGAATGGCTCAGTACTGGCAAAAAAGCTGAATGTTCATCATTTCTCACAGTGGAGCCTCTCGTGCACAGAAATGTGAACAGCTATTTGTGATGCTTTACAGAAAGTGTGAAGAGCTCCAATTGGCCAAGCAGACAGTAAAGCTTTCAAATGTGTACCTTGATGTATATTTGGGAAACAGTGACTCTCAAAATTAGGGTCAAAAGGAAAACTTGTATCTGTGATGCAAACACAAGGCTGCCCTTAAATATAAAAGTCTGCATTTATAAATGGTCTTCCTTCCCTGGATCTGATTGAGAAATCCCATAATTGGATGACGAAGTGACCAGGCCACAGAGTAGAAAGGACTTACTCTGTACAGAAAGTGGCACAGGTAGGTTACAAGAAATAATGGACTCAGTGTCATACTCCACACTTGGTGCATTTCCCTGGAGTTATGCAGCAGGATGGGATATGCTCCCCTTTGAGAAAATTAAAGGATTATGAACATGGAAGTAGCCTGATCCCCAGCAAAGACAAATCCAAATAACGTCTGGAATCGGTCCGACCCAAAAGGCAGGACGTCTTATGCATTCTCCTTTCTTTATGTTGGACATGGCACTGTCCACCACGTGCCTGCATCCCTTCATTTCTTCCTTTACTTTCACAGTCTTATTCTCTCTTTCCTTTCTGTCATAGCCCTTATTGTACTTTGCTAGTCTCACTAAAGCCATTGGGCACTTATTGTTCAAGGATTCTTTTAGCAGTCAAAGCATCAAGAAAGATGTGTTTTTAATAAACTGAGAGTGTGAATATTCACACGCACACACATACATGCAGGAAGAAAAAGAAAGAGTTTAATCAGTGCTGTGCTGAGCTTGATGTGAAATGTTAGATTGTCTGGCAAGAGATTATTTTACAATTTTGTCTAATGCTTTTTCTTTACAAGCATAAAATTCATGTTTTCTAAATCTTAATAATGAGCAATTATACTTTTGGTAGAAAGGGAACTTAAATACACAAAGCTGATCAAAGGGAAAAACAATAGGATCTTTCAATCTATCTCAGAATATATGTAAAACCTGATTTAAGGATACTGTTCAATACCTTTCTTTCATTGTAAAATCTGATTAAAAGATAACTGTTGAGTACCTTTCTTTCAATGTATCTTTTCATATCTCAATTTCTGAAAAAGGTTATATAATATTAAAGTCTTAGCTCACAGCTGAGAAATTATGCAGAAATACTCTAAGTGCTAGAAGCACAAGAAAAAGTGTTACCCATTCTTGATGAATATCATTCCAGCATTAGAATTATATTTGAAAGTTCTCTTTAAATTCGGTGATTCTTTTATTATTTTCTTTTTAATAGAAACAAATGTATGCTGGTATCACCCAGACCTCTGAAACCACGCATTGCTCCATGGAATGGATGCCTTGGAATTTTCACAACCACAGACAGTTTTCCTTTATGAAACATTTCTAGAACGAATGATTCGATCAGGCCAGCTATGTCTTGATTAACAGGTTTACCACCTCAGGGCAATATCTGCGTTTTTGTGTTTATTTCATTTGGCCATCTATTTTGATGAAAGTAAAATAAAATTAGCTGAGTTGAATAACATTTTTACTTTTTCAACTTACATTTCTAACATTTAGAATTTTGAGTCATCAAAGCTTTTGAGCTACCATCTCAAGTTATAAATACACAAAGAAATGTGTCCATTCAAATCTATTATAAAAGACTTATGAATTACTGACACTGCAGATTTGAAGCATACAACCCATATAAGTGAGTGACCCCACTAGCTTAATTCCAAATTTTGTGGAATGGATCCACAGCATCAGAGTGGTTCCTGCACTGTAGGCTTTGGGAGCTAAAAATCTGTCATTTTATAATGGCCATGACCAAATCCCATCAATGTCCTCCCCAACAGGACATACAACAGAACCATTCCCTCCCAGATTTCTTGACCTGGAGTGTGAATGAACTTATTGAGAGATTGCAATTTTTTTAAAAACATCTGCTTTGCTAATGTTTGCTTAGCCTGATCCATCCATTCTTTGAGTTCGAGATATTTCAAAGGACTGCAACTCATTCAATCACTGAAGTACCACTGAGGACATTGCAGCAGGAATTTACTAAATGCCACTTTGCTCTGTACCTCATCAAGTTGATATCCCTCCTTCCTGGCTATGATTCCACTGAGATGGGGGAAGAACAAAGGAAAAATAGTTCACAACAAAATTTAAAGTCTTCTTTCTGCTATTTAGGCATAGGGCACAGAGTCACAGAGCATATGGCGCTAAGTTCTGGATTTTAGTGTGCCTTAAATTATGACCTTAGGAAAAAAATCATCAAATTTCTTATTATCAATTTCCAAGGGGAAATTAAAAGGACTTTAAAGAAACTAAATTTGAATCTTATCTGTTTTCTATTAATTTGTCAAATGATAACAAGTTCAATGTGAGCTGTGGGACTAGAAGCCCAACCCTGTGGTAGGGCACGTGCCTAGAAATCCCTGGTGCTCCAAAATGTATGTTTGTGTCATAATTTTTACTATATAGGTAAAGGGAAATACACCTGTAAGAGTTGTTTTGTGAATGGAATGAAATGACACAGTGTCCTTCTTCCAGGACTCTAAAAATGTTAATTTCTTCTTCAGAAAATTTAAAGGAAAGTACTTTGAATAATTTATAATTTGTACTCAAGTGTAAGAGATTGTTATTATTATTTATGTATGTAATAACTAATTACTATTTAAGCCTTAACAAATAAGTCAGTAGTAATTTTAAAGCCAGTAACATATTTTAATATACACCACCAGTCTTATTTACCTGCCTGTTTTTAAGTGATATGTTTTACCTTCATCAGAACTGCTGTGAGGAATCCCATATTGGTCTGAATTTCAGAAAACATCAAGTTACACATATTGTTACTCTTGAGAAGTCATGCTTAGACAACATAAATGCTAGTATTATGGGCCTGTACTTGTAACAAGTTATTTTTTTTAGTAAATGATCATCTTAAATACAGACATGTGAACATAAATCTAATAGGTAAATTTTATATGTTCTCCCATGAACATTGGTTAGTGTTAGACTTTTAATGATGACTTTAACAATATCCTTGTTATATTTTCTTGTCTGACTAGACACATAGCTAAGCAGGTAGCTAGACAGATCCTTCTCACGGTTGATTGATTGAGTCAATTTAAGAAGTTTAGAAGCTTAACCGAGTCCACTCCACAATTCTACACCTTATGATGTACAGAATCCACCCTAGGATCGCTCCTCACCTGGAGAGTGAAAAAGGGAAGTGAAGAAGGGTGGACAGCTTTGGTTCTTTGGAGTTCTTCTAACTCCAGCCTTCACTTTCAGCTTACACATTGCCTCCTGGCTTCTAGCACAAAGTCTTTGGCTTCAGCATAGGGTTCGTCAGATTTAGGGTGCAGAATTCTTCAACCTGCCATCACAGACCCATCGACCTCCAGATCCACACTTGCATAAAATACTGCGTCAGCTCCAGACTTTGCACTGACCCCGTTGGCCTCCAGTGTGCACACACCCTCTGCACACTTCCTCATCCAATTCTGCGGCTGGCCCTCATAAGCCATTTGCTTACCTATGTTATTACCTGTTTTTCTAGTAAATCGCTGACCAAAACAACCCATTGACATTTCTGATATCTAAGTCACATAATGTGCCAATGTATAGAACATATAGAATGATGCTTTAAAGACCCTGCTTAGGCAGATTAAAGAGCCTGCTTATGCAGACACTGGGGCCAACAGTTAGATTCCCAAGCCTACTGTTGCTGCCCCACTCCTGGGGCAGGCTGAAATAGCAATTGAGACTGGGTGCGGTGGTGTGAGCCTATAATCCCAGCACTTGGGAGACTGTAAACAGGAGGATCACAAATCAGTTCTACACAGTGAGACCCTGTACACCTTGTCCTAAATACAAAATACAAAAATAATAAGATTACGCTGACTTAATCAGCATATTCTATATGGCTTTTAATATAATTTTGATTTTTTTCTAAATCTAATTGCTCCCAGGTGTTCTAGCTCCATTCTTTTCATTCCCAATCAGTAGAGGCAACCAAAGTTCTAAAAGCATTCCCTCAACAGAAGCAAGTAGAAGCTACAAGATGCAACAATAACAAGACTTAATAATATCTTTCTGCTAGATGTATTGAAAAAAAACTCTTAAACATGAAAAATCATTCATAATATATAATCACAGTTTCACGAAGCAGTTTGTGATAACAGGTATACCTAACTCTAATTGTGGGAATTCTCAATTATCAAGTCTTCAGTATATGAGACAGCACCCTAAGTGTGAGTCTGCCTGCAATCTATCTGATTAAAAATGAAGTTGGTAAGTTTATTTCATGTGACTGTCTCTGCTTCATACTGTGAGAGATACATAAAAATGAACATAACAAGAATCCTGCACTCAAGCAGAGACAGGCTTTCCCACTTTTCAGCTATAATTCCAGTTACAAAGAGACACTTAGTGAACCCTCTTTTCGTGAATGCAGTATTGCCACTGCTCCAATGGAAATATATCAACAAATAGAAAATGGAATTTCTCATGGAAGACCAGAGAGAAAACAGGATTGAGACTGAGCTGTGGAGAACTGCTGCAATTGCACCAAGGAAAGCGGGACTGAGTGTAGGATGTGTAAAAGCAAGCGACAGAGAGCTTCTTTGTCCACATGTATGCTTCGGAGAATGTACTACTGCCTTCTTCTTTTATCCACTGGGAGAAAAAGAAAAAGAAAAATATAAGCACATCACTGGTGGCTAAAAGAGAAGATAATTTATGTGCTAATTTGATCAAGATTCTTCGGGTTTCAGTTTTCTTGTACTTTAAATAAAGATCATGAAAGGCTATTTGAGAATTAAATCAGATCTTATGGTCCTGGCAATAGCCGGCATTTACAAGGCTCCTAATAAACCACAACAGCACTGATTCCAAGGAAAACAGCTTGAAATATCAGCTTTGCTACAAAGAATAATTGTGGGAATGTCTGACCAGAAGGAAAGCAAATATATTTTCTTTGAATACAGCTTAGCTGTACTATCTCAATATTTGTTTTAGCCTGCTAGATTTTCTCTAAAGAAAATAAGAGATTAGGAATCATAACATTCAGTTCTGTGCCTTTAGAGCCTTAAGTACATATTCTAACTTCAACCAAGTGACACATATCTTAAAAATTAAAACATGTCTTCCTGATTTATATATCATCTGATCTGACCCATTTAACATTAACTTATCCTGGAATTATATTTCAGAGAACTTTATACCAAGGGAAAGTTTTTTAGTTACAATTGTTCATAAAATATACTATAGAATGACAATATTTTCAAGAATATTTCTGGAAAAACCATAACAATATCTAGACTCTTGACTTGACTAGAATGCTAAAATAAAGTGTATATGCTCAAATTGGTGGCAATTTGGATTGCTAACCATTCTTTCATCCATTGTTTAAAGGGAAAAAGTAACTTTTGTTATGAAATACTTACAAATATCAGCCATATGTCAACTGTTTCATAAGTGTCAACTAAATAAACTAACATGAATTACTTTTAAACTATTACACCTAGCTGTGCATGCTGGCATGTGCCTGTAATCTCAGCACTCAGAAGTCTGAGGCAGGAGGATTGCTGTGAGGTGAGTTTGAGGCCAGCCTGGACTGCAAAGTGAGCTCAAGATCAGCCTGAACTTCGAAGTGAGACCCTGTCCCAAAAAGACAAGAGAGAGAGAGAGAGAGAGAGAGACAGATAGGCAGGCCGACAGGCAGACAGACAGACAGAAACATAGAAAGAGAGAGGAGAGAGACAGACACAGAGAGAAAGAGGTTGGAAACTATTGTATCTACATGACAATCAAAAACTGTTTAGCCGGGCGTGGTGGCGCATGCCTGTAATCCCAGCACTTGGGAGGCTGAGGCAGGAGGATTGTTATGAGTTTGAGACCAGCCTGAGCTACAAAGTGAGCTTAAGGCCAGCCTGAACTGCATAGTGAGACCCTGCCTCCAAAAAAAGAAAAAAAAAAAAAACTGTTTAAATTCCATCCTCAAAATTAGAAAGCACGAATAAAATAGAGTAGCCAAGAACAGAAATTCAAATAAAAAAAATCTTTAATAGGTGCTATAAGTGACATATTTTCCTTATTAAGACTACTCTGGATTGAATAAAAGAAATTTGAAATTCATGTCAGAGTTCTTAAATATAGACAATGAGAAGAGAGTGCCTAGTGCTTTATCCTTTGGAATAATTTGTCGGCATGGGGATTACTTCACACACGTTTGTAAAGCACCTGAAAAAAATTGGAAAATGTCTAAATTATTATTACCCCCATAAATGAGAACATAAGTGGTTACCATTATTATAGTGTCTTAAATAAATGTTTGGTTTTTTTTTTTCTGTTTTTTATTCAATGTTTCAATTCCACAGGCTGGACATTTGCCTTGGAGGATTTGGTCAAGGGACAGGAAATTACAAAACAAGATACTGTGTTAGTCAGAGGAGTGAGGGGAAAATCTTATCCCATTTCCCTGAAATGTCAGTTTATTATGAAAACAGAAGAGGAGAGGCTGAAGACAGGCAGGACAACATCACATCGGATCTAATTTGCACAACGAGTTGGGTATTTTTTTAATTGTACAGCCCACAAAGATACACAAATGTTTTTGTACACAAACATGGAAGGATCCTTCTTCTTTCAAGTTGAGGAATCAATTTATTCCCTTTGTGAGATTATTTGACAGCCTAAGGTGAGGAAAGAGCTCACCTCCTCTCTGATGGTGTTCATGCTGAATTACTCTGGGATGTTGATAGAAAGTTGACAGTAATGAAAATTTCAGTACCATCCACACAAAACTTTTTCAAAGTGCTTGTCACTATACTACTACATTTAGTACCAGGAGCCCTGTGGTATCATTTGGGAAGGTTTCATTTCGAATTTACAGATGAGGAACCAGAAATTTAGAAGTCATTTTACCTAAGGCAATCTGTGCTAGTGCCTAAACTCAGGACTCTGCCCCAATCTATTATTGTAAAAGTCTTTGATGAACTTCCAAATAAAATGTAAATTCTCTACCTATATATATGCACACAACTTTTGGAACTTTATGAAATATATATACATATATATATAGAGAGAGAGATAGGCAGACAGAAGCAGACCACAAAATTCCTTTTCATGTTCAACAAAGACATCATTTTCCCAGTTCACAAAAATTTTCACTCTTTCAGGGTATCCCAAGAATTATTGCCATGGTTGTACACAAGTGGAAAATTTATAGATGAGAAGTCTAATAAAGCAAAAGCAATGTTGTATGTTCATTCTGCTATTATTTAAATACCCAAGAGTAACACTGATGTAAACCTCCATGTTGAAATCAAGAGCGTAGATAAATTGGTTTCTGATGAGAGAGTAGCCACTAACCACATGTGTCTGTTTAAGGTCAAACTAATTTTCATACTTGGAATAAAACGGCAGATCCTTGGTCCCATTCTTCATATCGAAGGGCTTGATAGGCACCAGGGACCAGTGACTGTTGCAGTGAGTACCACAGGTGTGGGATGTCTTCCTCATTATAGAAAGTTGCATAGGACAGTCCTGCTCCAATGCAAGCTGTCATCCTCAGCGGTAAGCCTACTTGTTCCTCAAGCACTCTAAAGGTGGAGCTATCCCCCTTGGTAAGTGGCATCAGAGAATTTTGTACATGTGAGTGCTCGTGTGTGTGTGTGTGTGTGTGTGTGTGTGTGTGTGTGTGTGTGTGTGTAAAATGAACCATGATTCTATTATCCCAACAACACCAGAAAGACAAGCAAGTCACAAATAAACATGGATACGTATGTGGGGTCCCTAAATATTGAGAGGATAAAGCAATTCTGTGTGGTTATGCCTACCCTGAGACCATTGCCTTGATACAGTGTTGTATCAACAGTTCTGCGGCACAGAAGGAGGTCAAACAGAGCGTCTCTGGTTTCTGGAGTTTATGGAAAAGGAGCTCTAATGAGAGCTTTAGCTTTTGAAGTTCGAGTAGTCAAGAGAGGGACAAGGGAAAGAGCTCTTCCCTTGAGAGAAGCCTTTGCGAGAAGCCAGCAGGACCGCAGAGGCACCCTGGGAATTTGTTCCAACAACTCCATAGGGCATTTGCTTTGAGAAACCAGATGGTTGACTTGGCTGGCAAAGTAAAAATAGAGAAAAAGAGAGGAAAAACCCAAGAGAAAGGACTGGTTATTGTTCTTATCTAATCATCTACCACAGATGGCCCAGCATTCCTGAACTATAAAAGTAGGTTAATCTTAAGAGGCAATGGTTTGGGGAGCTGGGGCTCACTCAGGCCAAAATCTTCCATCTGTTGCCTCCTATGTCTCTAGCTTTGGTCACAAGCTGACCTCTATGGTCCTCAGTGCTAGATCTTATCCTCCTGGAGGCTACCCATGTACAAGGCATCGTGCTTTGTTAGGGTCCTAACGATTATTTGAGGCAAAGAACTCACCCAAATAGATAGTTGCCATGTAATTTAATGAAAGCAGTGATAGGCATATACATAGGAGAAGTACATGCCTGGGGAGGCTTCTACGGTCAGACAGACTCTGAATTAGGAAGTGATATCTAAGCCAAAGTATAAAGGCTTCATCACAGTTGAGAAGGGGCTAAGAAGTTCAGGAGAGAAGAGAACAGGGATGAAAGAACGAACAAAAATATATGCAGATGAAAAGCATTTTATGCATAAAAATGACTCTACTTTGGCATAAGGAAAAAAAAACCACTTATAAGCAAGGAACACACATGACTAAGTGGGTAGAGAGTTAAAACAAATGGAGAAAAATGATAATAAGAAAATCAAGTGGTTCCAGACACGACGACTGCTGTCTTCATGGGCTACTTCTGCCTTTGCTGCTTCTTTGCCCCTGCACAAGACCATGCAGCAGCTGTGTTCACAGGGACTTCCTCTTTTCGCTGGTCAGATGGGTTGTGCCTGTGAGACCACAAAGGCAGACACAGCAGCCACAAGGTTTGCTGGGGCCCAGCCCTAGGAATGTCAGCAGCAGCCAGCACTCCTCCATTGTCATCTGGCTGCTGGTTGGGCTACTCCCTGCTGGGGCCAGAAATTTCTCTCCCACTGCTCTTACAAGTAAGAGTGGACTGTGGCCCCTGGGTGCTGTGGTAGGCACAGACTAGCTGTCTTTGAACTAAATATGAACCTAAACCTACAGGGTCTATGACTCACCCTCCACCTTATTCTGATTCTCAGTGCCTCGGGAGGGTGTCATTTTTCCAATCTAGATCTCTCTCCTCTGGAATCCTGTTGTGTCCCAGTGTGATGTTCAGAGAATGACAGCTCACTCTCTGCCCCCGGATAAGCCACCCCAGGAGTCGGAGTTTCTCTGGTGGAGCAACCACCTTCCTGAAAGCAGGGGAACCTGGCCTGCTTCTCTAGTGAAGAACTGATCCATGCTGTGGCAGCCATAACAACAAAATAACTGAAAAATATTAATTCATTCTGATATTACATTATTTGCAGTCTTTGACACTAAACAACATAATAAGTCTCCCTGACAGTATGTAGCTTAAAAGAAAGAGCCATCTCTATCATCTCCATCCTCTGTCTATATTCCCCTCCCAGCCTCCAGGAGGGAATCATGACATGAGTCTAAAATTGTTGTCACAACTTCTTTTAATCCTTTATCTATCACTATTGCCATCAAAAGAAGTTGAGATAGATGAATATATTCATATTTTAGGGGGACTTATGGGCCTACCACAGACATGAGTGATCTTTTGCCTAAAGGTCAAATCCAGTTGGTCATGAGTTTTTATAAATAACATTTTATTACAACAAGGCCATATTCATTCATTTAAATTAGTCTACAGCTACTACCACACTGAGAGAGTTGATCACAACACCACAACGGAAACATCTGCCTTAAGCTAAGATAATGTTACTACTAATTTCTATTGGTTTATTGAAAAGAACAATTAACCCTTAACTTTAAATATTTTGGTCCAAGCTTGCATGATTATATCTGGTAACCTGAACAACTGTTTTGAAGATAACAATATGCAGTCAAGCCAGTGATGATTTCCTATCACCTTGTTTTGAAATTCTGTATCATTTTTAATATTTTAAGTTTTATTCTCTTTAAAATAAAATATTTATTCTCTAGTCATTAGGAAGAATGTCTTAATTGAAGGTCAGACAGAAACACAAAGGGGAAACCCTTTGTTCAGTACATACCCACGTTTAGCTCATTTGACAAATACTCGTGGAATTTCCACAGGGAGCTGAGCTCTGGGGATGCAGTGGGAAATGAGTCCTATAGACTTTTTTATTTTTAAGCATTTACAGTGTTTTTCTGGTTTCATTGAAATGGTTGTTGTTCAATTCTTTATCCCCATGTTAAAAAGGTGCAGTCAGGCAACCTCACAGAGGAATAGCCGTAGGATGCAGTGTCATCTGGGATTATCAGATAAAACATAGCATAGTCAGTTCAATTCCACAAATATAAACTAAACTGAAGTAGAAAACCCCAGAGACAGGAAATGTGGTAAAATGGTCCCTCTGTGAATGGAGAGAGGAACAAAGACAAATGAGCTGAGGACTCCAAAGACTTTTTATTCCACGGTCGAGGCAACACCTGATTGAAATGATGCAGGCAGTAGGCTGATCTTTAGAATAAATCTATACCTACCATGAAATATATGTGTCAAGCTAATTTAAAATGATGCTACTAGAGACATTCATTCCTTTCCTAATATTAATCATCTGAAAAGGGGGAATTACTAAGACAAAAGGAGAGCAAGCTTTCTCCTCCTTTCTGATAACAGAGACAAAAGACTCCAAGGCTCCTGCAAAGTGGATAAAACCAAATTAAGTAATTCATGAATATTGTGAAATATGAGGAACATTCATGTGTACAGGTATGGGCCTCTCCCTAAAAGTGCGTGGCTTGAAAAATCCAGCCTCTTAGCCTTACGATGGCAAGGAAAGAGAAAATCTGCTAGTGCCTGAATTCAACACTTGTGTATAAAATCTATCTTGAGAGTATTCACAAGGGCCACATGGAAACCCCTCCTGCACCATAATGGCTAGTGCTCACAGCCAGTCTTGAGACAGCAAGGCAGACAGAGACATGAAGCTTTCTGCCTGCAATACAGCAGAGCATTAATCCTGCTCCTCAAGTGGATATTTCTGTTAACTGTACCAGCAGGTTCTTCACTCACAGAGACACTGTACAAAACCAAACACAGAAAAAGCAATTGTTGTGGGCCTGGATGGCCAAAGCTAAAATCCTAGATTGTAGTCTCTAAATGCTATGCTGCAACCAAATTTAAAATACCAATGAGAAGTGACTTGTGTTCATGGCATCCCTGACAGGTATTCATCAGAGTCTCAGTCCATCGCAGTAGCCAACTCCAGATTTCTCTTCCCAGGAAAGATTTTCTTGTTATCACATGTGTTCTCATTTGTTGGTCCAGTGCCCTGGCAGAACCAGGAGTTCTAAACTTTTCCAGAAAAGGGTTTCATAATTCATCATGCATACCACTCTGCTTGGCTCCCAACACTATGATCTGATCCAAGCACAGACTCTTGAACATTCATGGTCGACTAAAGGGATCAGATTTTTGATAAACTAATGCAGAACAAATGGGAAGCACAGTCAGGGCTTTGTGATAGAGGTGGTGCAGAGGAAAGGAGAAAAAAGAGCAAAGATGACAAGAGGGAGGTGCTGGCAAGAGGAGGGTGCTTGTCCTTGACTCTACCCCAGAAGAAGGTGAGACTGAGCTGGCTGGAGCAGGCTGCACCCTGCAGCTCAGGAAGATTGTGGAGGAAGAGTGAAGAGAGCCCTGGATGGGGAGAATGGGGGCAGACAGGAAAAAGGAAAAAGGAGAGCCTGGTGAGAGGACAAATGTGCCTGGATGCTTCATCTTGCAAATCATGGTACCAGCCAGTGAGCACAGGAAGTTCATGTTGAGGGCGATCCTCAAAGTAGGCCATTCGGTATCCTTGGCATGGACCAGGCTGGGCAGCCAGATGGGAAGTGATGGACAGCGCCGCACGGATCCACGTCACGCGAAAGCTCTTGCAAAGTGCCAATTTGTACACAGAGGTAACATGCTCTGAAAAGTTTCGCATTTCTGCTGTGTGCATAGTGCTTTCGGCGGTGACCCATCTGAATTCAAAATTAAGATTTGCTTTATTTGAAATGTTTCACCTTAGGAAGGTGGAGCAGAATCGTAAGAAAGGAACGTGTTCAGCTATTGTTAAACCTAACTATTCAGGCGGCCTTCTTTTCCTGCTGAATATTCAAATTAGAGAAATGCAAGAGGACAAAGGAAAAGTAAATGCACTTCTGATTAGAAAATGCAAATTAACACCTGCATTCTGTCTAAATTCTTCCCATATATTTTTTCAGTTCTCTTTCATTAGCATCTGACTAGAAACCTTCTTTAAGTTTTGATGTTGGTGAGTGGGAGTCACTTTGTAAATTTTCTCATTTTAAAAAAATTATATTGATAATTTTAAAAATGCAAATTAATGCTACAAAATAGTTTCCTTCTTAAGATAGCCAAGATCCAAAACACTGATAATTCTTTAGGCTCATGGAGCTGAGACAAAGTGAAAACTTTGTGGAGTCCTGATAATTTTATAAACTAGCACAAAAGTTTGGAGGAAAACCTTGGAAATTTATCCACATTGCAAAACCTTTTGTCTCAATATTCTAAATCATTAGACCAACTCCACAGATGGTCACGCAATTGATTAAACATGTATCAGCATGAATGTTTGTAGGAGTCCTCACCTGGTCCTCAACTTGGTGCAAGAAGTATGTATTTGTAATTCCAAATATACATTATTGGAATCCTACCAAGTTAATTCCAATCTACCACTTCCAGTGAAACCCACGGTGAAAATAAAGACACTAAAGTGTATTTATAATAATGGAGAGCCAAAGGGCCCTAAGTCAAGCCACGAGGATGGCTTTCCTGAACAAAAGAGGCCTACCCAGGGCCAAACCCAGGTTTTATTCAGTCATGAAGGGGGAGTGCCTTAAGAAAGAATGACTGAGAATTGTGGGAAGTAGGTGAGTACTGTGAGCTGGGCTGGGTAGGAGACCTGCATTTACCTCTGTCACATGCAGAGAGAAGGATATGCAGAAAAAGGAATTTTGCATTATACTATTTAGATAGCATCTAATGTTTTGGGGTATGGTACTTCAGCTCTGATGTGTAATCTTTTAAGCCCCCGGAAGTCATAGCCTCTATCTCGACGCTTGATCCCAGCTGACTGCATGGAGCACTGGCTCTTCATCCTGTCCCAACCCCCTTATATCAAAGAGCAGCAGGTGTAGGTTATCAGGGAAACACGTGTGCCATCTTCAAAGACTACCACCAGCACCTTGGCCAGACCAATATGCATTGCTAGAGGCCAAATGAAAAGATAAAGAAAAGTCCTAGCCAGCATTGTAGATATGAGTACAAGAAAATAGGGTCAGGCTCAGCCAAAATGGAGACTATCGCTCTTCTTTTAAGCAAGAAGGTGGTCCTGGACAAATGTTTGCAATTATACCACAGTTACAAAGAATTGGAAATGCTCACCATTATGGAATTGTGATAGAGTATGTTATAGATCATTTCAATGTATGGGATAATATGAACATTATTATCTTACTTTGATTAAATCAATACATAGGTTGCATGATTACCTTATAACTTTTCATGCAAAGAAAACATCTATGCAGAGTCACAAGAAAACTGAAGTATTGACTTCTTTCAGAAATCAACAAGTTGAGCTTGTCAGAGATGGAGACTTTCACTATTTTTTTAGGGAGTACCCTGAATATTCCTTTGTTTCTAGAGGCCTGTGGGTTTTTTTTAATTAAAAATGTTAATGTGTATGCTCAAACATTTGGGATAGCATTTTAGTCCACAGATCAACTGCAACTCTGGTTATTTTGGATGCAGGTCCACGACTGAGAACCTACTAGAGACTCTTACTGGGAAGACTGGGGCTCTGAGTACAAGAGAGGACACAAGTCTTGACCAAAGTCATTCGTTGATGTGCATGCCTGAATATGCCTGATTCACAGGTTTTAATTGCCTGTCTGAGTTGCATGGTAATGAAACACTCAGAGAATTAAGCATACACTTAATTTGAACTTGTTATTATAGTATATATTTGTTATTGAGACCAGAAAGTCAGAAGGGATTTTTTTTCTTTCTATTTCAAGACTTATCTTATCTGAAAGTAGCATTATTTATGACACTTCATGTTACTCCAATGTTAGAAAAGTAGGTATCATTATTCCTTGATTGTAGGAAAATAGTTCCTGAGAACATTGTGTTCAGAAGATTTTAATTGCCTTAATTGCATACAGCATCACACATAGATAGTATGATTCCACAACAGAGCTAAATGACTTAACAAAAGAATAGAGAAAGTCATGTTATTTCTGGATAGAGTCCAGTGTAAATTGGAATGCAAAAGTATTTTTTTAAATTATCCCTTTATGTTCATATCTAGGAAATCATCTAAAATATTTCAAATTTTATAGGGAAAATACACAAATCTTAAAGCCTTTAATTGTTCCACAAATTAATGCCAGAGAGTGTCTAATTATGGGCTTTTCTAAAAAGTCACTTCACTTCTAGAAATTTTTTGTGCATTGCAACTTTTTAATCAATGAAGAATAACATAAGCCACTGCCACCACCACCATCACCCCTGCCCTTGCGATCATTGAGCAGGACAGAGGGCACAGCTGTTCAGTTCCCCTTTAAAGGATTCTGGGAAGCACAGGCTGTTATTGACTGCTTTCAGACAAAATCCCCACATTTTCCCTGCAGTAGTCCCAGCTTCAAGCTCTCACACGACTGCCCCATGAAGCTCATGTCATAAGCAAACTCCCAGCTGGCAAGAGAAATGGAGAATACACAGGAAGGACTCTAACCGTTCTAACTCTGTGGGATATCATCTATCAAATATTCTCTAGTCTAAACACGGTTCAAGCTAGGAGTGAGGGAAAAAAACACATAAAAGTTTGGAAACTCCACAGTAGATTCATGACCCAGACACATACACAGAGATCTGAAAGTCATTTTTAATTGCTTGCCTTCATATGTACGAATCAGCCATTCTAAAAAATATGAGAAAGGTCTCTGGACATTTGTTGCTATTTCTCTGTCTTTTCAGAGAAAACATCAGTCCTAATGAACTTCTGAAATTTCACCATGAACAGTGGAAACAAATCTAGATTCCAACATCAGCAATAAGAACTTACAATTTCTCTCCCTTTGTATGGGAAGAATTTAGTCAGCATGCTGGGAGAATCCATTATTGGGCTGTTGTTTTGCTTTAAAAATTATCGTCTTTATTTATCTGTAATTATTTTAGCCTGCTGTGCTCCCACATGAGGAGAGTTCGCTCAGACACGAGCCTTTATTGGTGTAGTTGGGGTGACCTCATTAAATCTTTCAGAACAGTAAATGCTCCGTCTTTCATTTTTGTTGCACCGCCTCAGTAAACCTGGTAGATCTTTGCTTGAGCTGGACAGCATGGAATTTTCTTATGTATTCAAAAACATTTTCAAAAGCCAACTTTTAAAAAGTTTGTTTCTGAACCCTTTAATAATATTTTCTCAATTTTTCATGTTGCTTGCTATTTATGCTGACGACTCGCTCGACAGGGTAGGATAAATGGAAATGAAAAGATTGCTTACCCGGCCATTTTTCACAAGACTCACTTGCTTCTTCAGACGTGAGGCAGTTTCCTGCCGAGTCCTCCGTCAAATGTCCTAACTTTTCGGAAAGATGTGAGGCTACCCTGAGAGTCTGCTCATCCTACGTAGCGGTCACAGTCTGTCACGGTTGTGTCTAGAGGTCCCCCCAAAGCCTCGTACACGCATGGGAAGGGCTTCTAGAGTGCACGATTGATTCATGATTCGAATGTGTGTGAGTGCTACGCCTGCCCTGGGGTGGGCAGGCTGTATATAGCATAAGAGAGGAAAAGAGGCTTGCTCTGCTCCATGCCTTCCTTTTCGCTCTTGTCTCTTTTGTTGTCTTCATCAGCCATAAGCTGCTGCCCTCTGTCATAGGCTACCCTGCCCTGGAGCCGGCCCAGTATGGACTGAAGCCTCCACAAACTGAGCTAAATAAACCTTTCCTTTCTTAATTTTGGATGCCAGATATTTTGTGCCAGCAATGAAAGAAAAATAACCAAGACAAAGACCTCAGTTCTACTTCCATTCCACTTTGATATCGTGAAGATGATTTTTAGGGAGAAAACAGTCATGTACCCTCTGTTCAAATCTGTACAGCTAAGAGCACAATGTTCCACTATACCTAAAACTTCTAAGAGTCACTGAACTAGCACTTCCTTTGTCACTTCTTCCTTAGTGCCTTATTACTCTGGCAGAGTATATCCAAACTTGATAGAGTGGGGGCTGGCCAGATAGCTCAGTGGACTAAAGCACCTACTTAGGCAGACACAGAGACTGGGGTTCGAGCTCCAGCACACCACTCTGGACTTGCCCCCAGGGTGCACTGAGGTGGTGATTGAGATTGGTCATGGTGGTGTATGCCTGTAATCCTAGGGCTTGGGAGGCTGAGAATAGGAGGATCACTCTGAGTCTGATTTATGTAGTGAGACCCAGTGGACCCTGTACTAAATACATTGTTTAAAAAAAAGATAGAATGTATTCATCAATGAACAAAAAACTTTACCAGATTGAACTGAATTGCATCTACTATAAAATTCTAATGTTGACGTCCTAATTCTGTGGTACTTTGTGATGCAAGAGTATTTAGAATCAAGTATTTTAAGATGCAATCAATATAAATGAAGTGCTAGCTATGAGTCCTAATCCAATAGAACTAGGTCCTTATAAAAATTGATCAGAGCAAAGACACGTACAGTGAGAAAACAGCATGAAAATATTAGGGAAAGATAGTCGTATATCTATGAATCAAGCAAAAGAACCTAAGAAGAAACTAATTTCAGGAACATCTTCATCTAGGACCGCCAGCATCCGGATCTATGGGGAAATTAATTGCTGTTGTTTAAATAATCAAGACTGTGCTTTTTTCTATGCCAATTCTAGCAAATAAACACAGCTACTTTTCTCCAAAGAGTTATTTTGGAAATTGTTCAGAAGCAAAAAAGAAAGTATAAATAAAAGGTAGGCCTGGAAAAGAATGCTGATCCCGCAGGAGTTTGGATATAGGGTGTCCCTCATGGGCCCATATCCTGAGAATTGGGCATCAGAATAGGGAGGGGCTTCTGCGGTGGCAGAATCTTTAAGAGACAGGACCTGTGCAAGGCAGTTAGGCCCCTGGACACAGGGTCTTCAGTGGGATACTGGTACCATGACCCCTTCCTCCCTTCCTCCTTCTTTATTTCTTGAAGTAAACACTGGGAGGGGAGCAAACTCCTCCACTCTACATGCCTGTCACGATGCACTGAGCTTTCAGACAAGGGTGGACTAAAACTGCAGAACCTATGAGCCATAGTAAGCATTTTCTCTACATAAGATAATCTCAAGGTTTTTGTTGTAGTGCTGGAAAACTGATTGTGTGCTCTTGTGGATGTAGGAGAGAATTCACATTTCATTCTGAGATAGAAGTGGACTACAGAACTCCACAGCAATGACAAAACCTTAGAGAGGGTAATATCCAAGCAGTTCAAACAGAGAAGTAACAACAGATAGCAAGTATACAGAATATTAAAAGGTAAGTGAGTAATAAGAATAGGATTTGAGAGTAAAGATGACTATTTATGACTTCTTTCTTACGACTGTCCATGAAACCTGAACTTGGGGCTAGGGACATAGCTCAGTGGTCTAAGCACCTGCCTGGCAAACTCAAGTACCTGGATTTGATCCCTGGTACTATATGCAGTGCCATCCATGGGTGCCTGGTGCAGGTCACCAAGACCCGGTGTAGTGGCCCACACCTATAATCCCAGCACGGGAACCTGAGATAGGAGGATCGTTAATAGTCTGAGCTGTGTAGAAAGATCTTATACCAAATAAATAATAAATAAATAAAAGATTTTTTAAAAACATTTTTAAAAAGGAAACCTGAGCTTGTACTTAATTTGATTAACTGAAATAAGTTTAATTTATTGAACCAGCTTTCAATTCACTGATAAATGATTCATGCATTTACCTAAATGTAAATGTCCTTTCCATGATAACACTGACTACTTGCAGTAAAATGTGTATTTTCTTCCCTATTGCCTTTAGAATAATCAAAAGGTATGTTTTCGCTGGAGAGATATTTATGGGTTTATGTCATTATAGTATTTAGACATCCATGTTTAAGAAATAAGCTGGAAGGCATTCCATGACATTAGTTTTGTATTTAGTCATGGATATTTTAGAAGTGTATATTAAAATTCTCTTTGTGTTACCCTGTGAATTTTCTTTCTCACATCAAAATTCCCTAGTGCACACATAAAGTCTTCAATGGGTCATAATGATGACCAGAAATGATCTTTTGTTTGCAAGTAAAATCTTGAAAGAACTTTTACTGTATTTCATAAATAAGACTTTGTCTTTCAGCTCACCTGCATGAGAGTAGTCATAAGTTGGGATTTCATCTGAAAACTTGCAGTGATAGCCAGAGTTAATTCTCCAAGTTTTCCTGGGACATTGTCAGAATATATTAGAATTTTACCATTCTCTTGGCATTTGGTTAGTGGATTCCTTGAGACTTCTAAATAAATTCAGTGAAATCATGTACAAAATGCTTAGCAGAATGTCTAGAATTTAGTGAGCATTCAAAAATAGATAGCAAATGAGTTACTGAATAAGTATATCAGTGTACCAGAGTTAGGACAGAGAGTTAGCTGGTTATCAAAAGGAGACAAACCAGGTATTAGAAAATTACCCATAATGCAGCCAGGCATTTGCTCCACTTTTATTTCTGCTTTATTTTCTCCTTTTGCACTATAAGGCCTTTATGTTGCTTTGTCCCCATAATTGTCCCATTTTGTCTGAGTTCAAATCTTTGTAATACATTAACATGCCATTATTCACCCACCTCTCAGAGACTGTCTTATTGCCAGGTCTAAATTTCTAGGATGATCAACTGGTTCAGTTTAAAGCTCCAACTAGCTTTCAGTAGGGAGATAGGTGTGTGCATAACATGCATGCTTCCTGACTAAACTCCCTAGCTCTTTCTATAAGTAGAAACTCAGGCCCCAGGGAAAAATGAATTATATTAAGTTAGCTGGATAGCTCAAAGTGTCTTTTAGTCATTGGAAGGGCATCAATATTCTATTGAAAGAAAAGCAAATGAAAGAACATCCTACCAGCATACAAAAGAAAGATGAAAAGATAAAAACTTTAAATTAAAATGGCAGAGAAACTAGAATTACTAATCATAAAAGAATAATCATTCATAACTTAGTTGCTCTGTTCATGATTCAAAACAAACTATTCTTAAACATTGCCGACTATATTTGCATATATATATATATATATATATATATATATTTCAGATTAAATGCATTTTGAAAATTCTATTACATTCATCTCATAAGATGTGTGAGTTAGTTGCAAATTTGTAGGACTTATTTATATAAGTGGTAGTAAATATTAAATTCAACCTATGAATATCTTCACACTTTTTACTTCCTGTACATTTATATTACTCCAGCAGCACAAAAATCCATTTCAGAATACATTATTCTGACACTCTTTCATCATTGAATGGAAAGCATCTTAAAAAAAAAGAAAGGAAACAGCTAGTTAGGATTCTGCTGAAGTACTTCAGATCCAAGATCCTTGAGGCTACAAACTGAAATTTTTTGGGGGAAGAATTCAACCCACTGACTTTTATCCTCTCTTTTGGACAAGATGGCTCTGGGTAATTTGGATCTCTGGCTCTAAAACATGGACCTGTCCATCTGTATTATTAATGGAAGCTCGATGGGAGGAGTGATTTTGGTTTCTTTGGAAAAAAAATTTTTTTTTTCAGATGAAAACATATCAGATGACAGAAATATGACAGCAACTAAAGTTTTTAGGTGATTTGTGATGTGCTAAGCATTGGATCAATTGCCTCAAGTGATTTATTTGATTTAGTATTGAAAATCAACCTATGGCATGAATAGAATCAAGGCCCTGTTTTAAAGATGGAAACATCAAGGCTTGAAAAAGTTAAAATCACAACAACTAAATATAGGATAAAATGAAATGTCTATAGACTGCAACTTATACTTTTCTTCATTCTTCAGTGGATGACTTAGTGAGAGAGCAGTCGTGGGTAGAAGCCCTGCCCCCACGGAATTGAACCACATGACTGTATTTCAGCAGAAGATGAAAATGCTTTGACAGTTGAAAAGATTGTACATGCATTTATTCCCTAGTTAATATAATGCATAAACACCATCTATTACTTGCATTTCAGCTGCTTCAAAATGTTCTGAGCTCAAAAGTTGAAAATTTTTATTCATGAATAGGGAGAGGAACTGTGTACAGGGGTCATGCCAACATGATAATTAATTCTCTGCAGGAAACATCAAGAACTCCTCCATCCAAGAGGGAGAAGGTTCTAACCTTTCAAATTACTTTTCTTCAAAGTAGATCATAAACTCAGATGGCAATTTAATTACAACCTCCAACTACTTATAACAAAATCCCACTATGACCCCTGCCCATAGTGAAAAATCACACAATTTTCAACTTTATTTTGGTTAGAAATAAGCACAATGTTCCTTAATATTTCAGGCACATGTGTGTATTTTCTCAGAGATACCTGTAAAGCATCCCCCCCTTAAGCTTCTAGTTCTTCTTCTATGGCAATATGTGAATGGGAACAGAGGGGCTGCATAACATTCCAGGAGCACAGTAAGGACAGGTCGAGGGAGTCAAAGTTTAAGACATTTTCATGGGAAAGAGAGAATGGGTTTGATACTTGAAATTAGCAGTTAAACCAAAGTCCTAAACCACAAATTCTTTTAACCCAAATGTAAAAGTCTTTATCAAGAACATTCTTGCTTTATGTCAAACCAAAATGAACAACACTCAAGAAATCTTTGCCACATGCATTTTTTTATTGGTAAATGTATAGATTCATTATTGGAAAATGTAATCAAATTGTACTGCATCAGACTTTTAGTTATTTATGAATCCATACTGGAATTGAATTTGAATATAACTATTAGTTTTTGAGCTGTACTTCTTTGCCTCGATTTTTAGGGATAGCTTTTGAATGACAATACACATCTTTTATTTCCCATTCTTCTTAAAATTAACACTAGTCCAAGCCACATAAAATGCAGACATTTTAAACCATGGAGACCCCTTCTCCTGTTTTCTGTCCTTTACATTGTGATTGTTATATGCAATACAACTTTATAGAATAAAATACTCATTAAAAACACAGCATTCCCTTCAAAGAGTCATATATATATATTTTTTAAAGTCAAGATAAAAACTTATCTTTTATGTTGATCTACATCTTTACTGATAGTCTTTGATTTTGCCTGAGAATATGAATTAATATATATTATTTCTCTTATACTTAAAAATTTTTCCTTTAGTGACCAAAATAGTTCTATGCATGTAGGAAAGGAATTCCTTTAGCATGTTTTCTTTGTAGCTCAAACTTAGTGGTGAGTAATTGTCTCTATTTTCTTTTGTCTGAAATATCTTTCTTGAAGAGCATTGGGATGCTTTTCCTGCTGAATATAGAATCCTGACTGAAATTTTATTTCAGCACTTTAAGGATGTTGTTTTACTCTTTGCTGTCATTCTTAGTTTATCTTGGCAAATTAATGGCATTTGATTATCATTTCACTATATATGGAGATTTTTTTCTCCACTTTTTTTCTAGTAGGTTGATTATCATGTGCACTGGGGTAGTTCTCGTTATATCTGTCTTTGGGAAACCCTGAGCTTCTTACATATAAAAATTTATATCATTTACTAAATTGATAAAATTTCTAGCCAGTATATTTTAGGTATATCAGCTGCCCATCCTTTATGCATTTTTTTTTTTTTTGTCGTTTTGAGACAGGGTCTCACTATGCAGTTCAGGCTGGCCTTAAGCTCACTTTGTAGCTCAGGCT
The DNA here is from genome assembly GCA_004027165.1 of Ctenomys sociabilis. Taxonomy (NCBI): domain Eukaryota; kingdom Metazoa; phylum Chordata; class Mammalia; order Rodentia; family Ctenomyidae; genus Ctenomys; species Ctenomys sociabilis. The sequence goes on along the minus strand of PVKA01014767.1, from coordinate 14,218 downwards.
GGTCTTGAACTCACAACAGTCCTCCTGCCTCAGCCTCCCAAGTGCTGGGATTACAGGCCTGCGCCACCATGCCCGGCTCTCTTTATGCATTTAAAGAAGGTAACTGGAATGACAGTTCCATAAGTGTTACATTTTTATATTGTTCTATAAGTACCTAGAACCATTTTGGCAGTTCACTCTCCAATTAGATAATACATTAATTTGCAATAAAGTTTACTAATTTCTTTGTTAACTTTATTCCTCTGTTTTTTTTTAACATTAAATTCAAACTGCACATTTTTAGGTATAAGATTTATAAAATTCTGTGATAGTTGCAATTTTTCCAAATAGTTTTCTATTTTTCTTTTTCTTATGAGTACATTTTCCTTTATTTTATTGAGACTCTTAATAACTGCTGCTTTCAACTTCATCTGTTAACTCTAATGTCTAGTTACCCTTTTTTTTTAAGAAGAAATGCCTATGTTTATTTATAATTTTAGCAGCTATGTGGTTTTCACACTTTTTTTTCTTTTTTTTTATCTTTTTTTTCCATTTATTTTTATTTTATTAAAATACAAATGTCAATCAGACCGTTTCAAGACACCTTAACCATACAGAGTCGATGAATTAATACATTGCAAACTGTTTTCGTAACGTTTTGGTACTGTACAAGGTGCATACATGAAATTATATTTACAGGTTTTTTTATAGCTGAATTATATCAAAGATTCAATAATTATTTACCTAGTGGATGACCATAGCACTAAAAGCCGACATAATATCCTGTCCAA
>PVKA01014767.1:0-13348 GCA_004027165.1 Ctenomys sociabilis | reverse complement strand
GTCTTTAGTTGATGATCTTTTCTCTTGAGACTGCTCTATGTTTCTCAAGTTTGTGTATATCAAGTAATTTTAAGCTATATCCCAGGCACTCTGGATAAAACTAGAGCATATTTATTCTCATTTTAACAAAAACTGAATATTGTTAGTTTCAAATTGTAGGTTCAATCTTTTGAAAGACAACTGAAACATCAGTGCATGCATCTGTCTTGCTCTTAGGCTGCTCAAACTCTGCCCCACACATGTACAGCGCAGTCAGTTTGAAATTCAGGCAGAACTTGTACAAATTCCTTGTGTCTGGCTTTATGCTTTCTTGGATCACTCTTACTGCTTTCCTAGAAGCTGTGATTTTCCTGATCTCTAGCCTCTAATCCACCTCGGAAAGACTGTTGTCAGCTGCACACACAGAACTCTTCACTGTGCCATGCCGCTCGCCCAGGTGCTAACTCACGTTCACAATTACCAGTTCTCTCCACTCTTCAGTGCCATATGGATGCTTTCAGAAAATCTGTCTGGAATTATAATTATTGTCTATAAGAAGGTTGATTTAATAATGAATTAGTCATAGCAAAAGTCAAACTGTAGACTATGAAATGTAGACATTGCCTGCTTAGGTATTTCTTTTTCTTCCTGTTTCTTTTTAATTTGCTCTATTTTATTACTGAAAAAGAATCTTTGAAGAAGATGACTTGTTTGAGGATTCTTGGGTTTTCTGTTATTTTGTTTTTTTATGAAATGAATACTTCCTCTCCTTTTGAAACATCCGAAGGAAATCTACTAAGAAGTTGAAATATCTAGAAATATTTTAATGGAATGAAATAGTACTTTTTGATGGGATAAGACAAAAGATGATCGCAAATAGAGGCCAGCGAGACAGTTCGCAGACTAAAGGACCTACGTAGGCAAGGTTAGGAAAGCACAGGGACTGTGCCATGCCAGCTGAGCCTGCCACCGAGTCCAGGTGTGGTAGCACACACCTGAAATCCTGCTGCTGGGAAGACTGAAAGCACGAGGATCACCAGGCATCCGAGCTGCATAGTGAGACCCTGCAACAACCAAATACAGAGTGACAGTGAGAGATAGAATCACAAATATATCCATGCTACATCAGATGAAAGGAAAGTGTTGAGTAAAGGGAAAGGACTCCAAAAGGAAACTAGCCAGAGCTCAAGCTACATTTCAATAACTCAAAGATCCACATTGATTAGACATCTTGTCCTGAAGCACAATACTGAAAGGTGTGAAAACACTACTTATTGTGGAGGAGAGAGAAATGTTGCAGAAGTTTTTCATGGAACATGAAATTCTCCCCCTAGGATGGCATTTTTGAAAATGGTGTTGTGGTGTAATAATAGAAACCAATTCTAAGAGCAATATATATATTTTTTATTTTTAAAAAGAATACAAAATAGTATTAAAAAAAAGAAAAAATTACAAATGCTACAGAATTCCACTAAACAAAATAATATAAATTTGATACTATTTGTTGTATTGCATAGTCTTGTCTTCAGATTAGTTGTTTCGATTACCAGACATTCACATGGAAAGTTGGAAAAAGAAAAGAAAAAAAGTTATAAGAAATTAAGCGAGAAAAAGGAAAAAGAGAAGACAAAACAGAAATCCACAACAGAAACAAATTTTATAAAGCATTTCTGGCTTCTGACACTGAAATGAAAGGTCCTTTATATGGAATTGGGCAAAAACCTTGAATAATATCGAGAAGGGGCAGTAAGATTGTAGACATATTTCAAGAGATCTTCTGTCTCTCGGATATCAACTTCATAGTCCATCATCGTGAATGGTCATTATGATGGAAAAGAAGGTGAAGTATTTTGACCATCTGCAGGAGCTTCAAAAACTTAGCATTCCCCTGGCAGCTGCAGCAGCTTCTCTAAGATACCGATTAGTTTCTCGGTAATGGGGCACTTTCTGACCCCCATTACACACAGTCCCTGGTGGGGAATCATTTACACATTAAAGACCACATTGATGGAGGTTGACAGAAACAATCTACTGATCAACCTGAACAAGTGTTTGCATTCAATAATAATTTACCTTACGCATCACAAAATGTAAGGCATACTCTGCAGGGTGGCGGAAAGAAAGAGAGAGACTACCAATTTCTTGTTTAGACAGAAACACCTGACAAGGAAAAGCTCATTAGGGTCTCTGGAGAGTGGCTGACAGCTGAGGAGCCGTCGGCACTGTCAGAGACCTTTGAAAATTGTTCTTGTTTTTGAATGAGAATTTTTTGAATCACTGGCAGGACACCAGAATCACATTGTTTGCATCTTTCTCTGTTTCCTCACCCTTAAAGCAGTCAGAACTTGCTTAGATCTTCAGTTCCTTCAAAACTTTTCTGCTTGGGCTAAGCACAATCAATCTGAAATTTCGTTTCTTAGAAATATTTGTCCTTGCTTCTCTCCTGGATAATTATTGTCAAGATTGCTTGGAAATACAGTTGCCAACAATATATGATTACTTGTCCTTTTGTGTGTATGTGTAAAGAAGACACACACACCCACATGACTTTGAGACTGGCCTTCACTTGGGGCCTCTAAGGGGAACTGAAGAAGATGGCAGAAACAGAAAATCAGCTTTTAAAAGAAAGACATATTGAAGTGTCTGCTATTCACGAAACAAAAAGAACAGAAAAATTCAAAGCAAAAATCCCTCTAGCTCTATCCAGGTTAGATGACATACTCTCATGAAATGGCTCTCAGATATCTTCTGCTCAGACACAATGCGTGTTAATTTTCCACCTGGGATCAGAATCTACATCAGGATGCACAGATGTCAGCCTTCAGCTCCACCATCCTCTGACACCACCCCTGCCTTAACATAGCCACTGCTGGGTCTCTCCCAGGACTGTCTTCCCCAGCACTGATCTGCATTTGCACCTTTGTATTTCCTGACAGCTCACAGCACTTAGCAGAAATGGGAAGAACCATGTCTATAAAGGTGTTTACATTCCTTGTCTGTAAATAAAATATCTTGATAGCTGCTGCCATAAAAAGTATAAGAATGATTATTAATAGTTATAATGATTTAGATATAAAATAGCCCCTGAATTCTTGCATGTGTGAAATGTGATTGGATCACAGTAGCACTGTACCCAATCTGAGGGTTTCTCCAGGATGAGCTCAGGAACTGAACGTGCTATGAAGAGACAGTTCTTAGGGCTTGCAAGATAGCTTAGTGGACTAAGTGCCTGCTTAGACAAGAGCAGGGACCAGGATTCAATCCCCAGCACCACCTGGTGCACTGGCTCCACCTCTAGGACATGCTGAGCCGGCCACCAAGACCGGACTTAGAGGCACACACTTGCAATCCTAGCACTTGAAAAGCTGAAAACAGAATGATCACTAGCAGCCTGAGCTACATAGTGAGACCTTGTACCAAATACATAAAAAGAAAAAAAAAAAAAAAAAACAAGCAAAAGAACACAGGATCCAGGGGTTTGATTCCTGGGCCTGCCCTGCTGGCCCTGCCCCCAGGGCATGCTAAATGGGCAATTGAGACTGGATGTGGTGGCGCGTGCCTGTAATCCCAGCTCTTGGGAGGTTGTAAACAGGAAAATCACTATGAGTCTGCCCTGTAGACAGTTCCCTAAAAATATGTATATATATAGAGAGAGAGACAGAGAAAGGAAACAAACATCTACCAAGAAGCAGTTCTGGTTAGAGGCAGAACCTTACCGGAAGTGTGACCCAGAAGGGGGGTTGTCTTCCTCTCCAGCCCTTCCCTTTGTTCTCTACTTCCTTCCTCCCAGGGACTGAACATCTTTTCCTCCCCTGTGTCTCTCTAACACACTGTTTCTGCCTTGGAGCCAGATGATTATGAGTTTGAGCTAAAATAAATCCTTCCTCCTTTAACACATAAATGTGGGGTAGGGTGCCCAGCAATGGGAAGGGGGCTAGGACAGAGAAATACTGACCGAGAATGTTGCTCACTGGCTCACAGCATATGGTGCATGACGAAGGGCTCAGACCCGCTTTTTGCTTAGTCCTAACAACTGTAGCAGTCTGCAGCCCCTGAGAAGAGCCTCTCTGTCCTTGATTGATGGTTGTAGTCACTCCAGAAGTTACCAGATATAAGATCCTTGATTTCAAGGTTCAAAGTAGCTCCACAGTTCCTCCTAATAACTCTTGTCACTGCTGCACTAATTTCTTTAATGCAATCTGAAAACCTCCCTATTACCTTTGGTCTGTGATTACCTTGATATTTTTTCACTAACTGACTGCTCTGGAAATATGACAGTGGGTGAGCAGCCAGCCAACCTGAAACTACTATCATCATATTTCCTTTGTATAAATGAGGAAATTAAGGCCCAGCAAAGTTGTTGAGCTACTTGTTGAGCAAAGTCATATACATCCAAGATCCAGCTCCAGGTCTCCTTGTCTACAAACCCTCTTGAGAATGGGAGGGAGCCTTACTTTTGCATGAGTCTGACTTTTAGTACAAATGCAACACATTTAATAGATTCTCTTATTTTTTATTAGTACGTGTTTATAGCATATAATGATTATATTCACTGTGGGGCCACTGCTACTCCTGCTACTACACACTCATTAGCAAAGTCATCTAGGCTTTGGTTGTCTAATGGGCAATAACAGAAAATACTAAACTTAACAAGTAAATGGTCTTCTGAATTATTTTATTTTTTTAATATTCACCTTTAATGTAATTATTATTTTATTTATTTATTTATTTATTTATTTATTTGGTATAGGGTCTCACTACACCGCTCTGACTCATAGTGATCCTCCTGTCTCAGTTTCCTCAGTACTGGGATTGCAGGTGTGCATCACCATACCAAGTTTCAAGGCCAGGACAACTCACCCAGGGGCTGGCACAGCATGTGGTATGAGGATCAAACATGGGCCCTTGTGCTTGCCAGGTGGGTGCTTAGACCACTGAACTATCTCCTTAGCACAGTCTTCCAGTTATAGACTGGATACTCCTCAATTATGACAAAAGTAAAGGTACATAACATACCTTAATTATTTTACTTCCCTTCTCCTGTCTTGCTTACCCTCTCCTTCTGTCTCTATTTCCCATTCTCATTTGCAAAATGTCAATGTCTTGTTTCTTATTGTTTACTCTTCTTTGGCTCTTCAAATTTTATTTATATTTTAGGTTTCTCATGATTGAAAAGTTAGATAATATTTAGGCTGCTATGTCTAATTTATTTTACCTTACCTAATCTTGTAGTCTCAAGTCACATCCGTTTTCCTATGAATGACATAAATTTATTCTCCTTTATGGCAAGATAGTACTCTGTGATGTATAAGTACATTATTTACTGATGTGAATTTCCCCCATTAGTAGTTTTCAATATAGCACTTTTCCTGTGCCCATTCACAGAAGCCAAACAGGATTTCCTAGTGTGTCCTAACACATTTTGATCTGTCTCCAAAATCAGTTCTATTCCTAAGTGAAAACATATCTAAGGATCTACAAACTGTGGTACTGGGTTTCGGGATAAATCCTGAAGGGATTTGACTGACCTTGACAAATACAAAAGTTCCATTTCCTGTTATATAGTTCTTGCTTTATCTTGGTCCTAACCATCCAGCAGAAAAGTATAAAAATGAGGTATAAAAAGTAAAGCCATATTAATAGGCTGAGCTGTAAAAGGCTCAAGTCAACAACTTCTGACAGTGCCAGTCCTGTGGATAACCCACTACTATTATGGACTACTGGACTATATTGTATTATTTTTCTGAATTCATGCACCTACTATATTTAAATGGCAATGGAATATCTACCTCTGACAAAACTAAACAAAAAAGGGGGATACAAATGAAGGATCATTTTGTATCTGTATACACAAAATAGGATAGATATACAGCTGCTTTCTCTTAATTTAATCAAAAGAAAGATTTGTACTAATAGTGTTTGGACAGGATAACACATCTGCATCTTATACTATGGATAACCACTATGAATATAATAATATGCAATGTATTAATTATTGTAACTGTCCTGTTTTAAAACTGTCTCATTGCTATTTGTTTCTCAATAAAATTAATTTGAAAAATTTAAAAAAAGAAAAGAAAATGAACAAAAAAAAACATATCTTTAAAAATTGGTGTGTAGTAGAATGACCTTTGCCACAAAGATGTGGGCTGGCTAAAAGGATATATTAGGGAGCCAGGGACCACTGACAATGGATTATATCTGCTAGATCTGAAAAAGAAAGGGAGGAAGATGGTGTCGGAGCAGCTGGTGAAAGCTGGAATGTTGAAAAACAGGTCATCTGACCATGGCTAAATAATTGGATTGCTCTTGGAGGAAAAGTGTAAAGGAGCCAGAGAGAACACATACTGTGGTCTCTTTCTGTCTCTGCCTCTGCCTCTGCCTGTCTCTCTCTGTCTCTGTCTCTCTCTCTCTCTCTGTCTCTATGTCTGTTTCTCCCTCTCTCTGTTTCTCCCTCCTTATACACATGCACACACACACACACACACACACACACACACACACACAAATACATACTGCAATCAACTATTGGGCTGTCCATGACCTGAATCTTACCAAAAGCCAAAGTACAAACTAACAAGGGTGAATGAAGACACACAACAAGGTAGGTAGAAAGTGGATCTAGAGGGGTGACTTTGAGGCACCAGACATTGTCCATAAAAATTGCTCCACCAACAGGTGGAGCATTTTCTACTTAAGCTATACATACGTCAACCCTGTGATCCACATCCAGCAATTTCATTTCTTGGTATGTATCTAAAAGAAATTATTGTGTGCATCCACCAAACTCCATGCACAGGAATGTTAATAACACCTCTATTCAAACACTGAAAATAACATCAAAGTCTATTAATAGTAGAATGGACATAGTGTCACACATTCATAGACTAGAATAGTACCCAGTAATAAAAAAGAATAAACAACTGAATATAATAACATAAATAAACTTCACCAATATAATGTCAGGTCTATAAAACCAGGCACAAAAGAGTCCTACTGAATGATCGCATTTATAAGAAGTTCTAAAATAGGAAAAACCAACCAGGGGTGATAAAAGCCTGAAGAGTGTTTACATCCTGGTCTGTGTAGGAGGGAAAACAGCCCTGGGTATTGACTGGAAGGAACAGGAAAAGAGCTGTGGGTGGTGGTTTCTTATATACAGACACAGGTGAAAACCTCAAGAAGCCAAGCCCCTAACACAAGCTTACTTCATGCAGGTTATGTCTCAATTTGAGCAGTAATCTCAACCAACATTGCTTCTCTGACTTGCCACCCTTAGCAGAGTCTTCCAGATCTAAGTTGTCTAATAGGCCATGGCAACAAATAATAGACTTCATCCAAAATTACTGTTCTGATTTGAAGACTGGATGCTCCTTCTAACATAAGAAAACACTGGTTACAAAGAAGTAAATGACAAAGGTAAAAAGTATCTGGGCAGATACTCCAAAGCAGATCTTGCCAGAACCCAGGAAAGCAGGACATACAACTAATGTCTGAGAGTGAGAAGACCTTTAAGGCTCCTCAAATCACACCAGGCTGACTGGTGCCTATGGAACTCTGGCTCATTGTATTCTCCACAATGCATGTAGATTATACAGGGTTAATTCTTCAGAGAACTAAGACAAATAATTTATTTTTACAAAATGTCTCCAGAAATATTGCATGACTAATTCTCAAACATAATTTAGCTTTTCTTGGTAAATTGGGTAGAACATAGAATTGAGTGAAATTACACAAACCCACCTGGCTTCCTGTTTTCTCATTTACTACCAGGTTGGTTTTCAATATAATAGTTATTAATATTTCTAAATAGAAGCTCCAGTTTCATGGTGTTTTAATGTCCTGACCCACATTTAAAACAGATCTTTTGTATGCTACTGTCTCAATGGGCCTGATACAGTGGTTTAGAAACAGAAAAAAAAAATACCCTGAGAATAATTGTTCCCCATTAGAGTAGAATTAGTTTTTAGGCACTGTAGTTCCATTTTATAAATTGCTTCTCCATGGTGCTTGATATGCCATGGGGAAGTCAAAAAGCAATACGTAGAATTCAAACATATGCAAAGGACAACTGGATTTTAAGACAACTGGATCTGTAACAAAGATCAGTACAGCTAAAGAAAAAGTTTCAAGAATCATATCAAGAACAGAGGTAAATGAGGTGGTAATATGTTATGTTTATAGAATTTGCATGACCCTTGTTCCCAGTGCCACTCTGGCTTGTAAATTCACAATATACAGTATTTCTCAGATAGATCATATCCATAGAGCCTCGCCTCCAGCTCCTATCAAATTAACGGAAGACTCCAGGATCCATCCTGCATGGAATCCATGAGCAAACACAGAAGGCTGCATGTGTTTCCCACCGTCCCCTTTCTATGTGTTCCTGGAGCACCTACACCTATGCCCACCTTCAGTCAGACCACAAGTCACCTGCACTGCCCATAAGGCCTTGATGGTCTTTCTTTTATTTTAAAATTTATTTTAAAAGCAAAAAGAAGAGAAAATTTCATAACAAGGTAATAGGTAAGTAACAATGGTTTCTACATTGTATATTGTTACCTTCAAAGTAGTTACTCAGAGTACAAGATATAGACATGAAAAAATTTTCAAAAGACAATCAGCCCAAACCTTTCTTGTCAATGAACTAAGAGAAATTATCTATCTTAATTAATGTTCTTCCAATGTCAGAAAAGTTGTAGTGAATAAACTACTGCTATTTGGTATATTTTAAGCTTCTCATAAAAGACAGATAGATAGATAGATAGATAGATAGATAGATAGATAGATAGATAGATAGATGGATGGATGGATGGATGGATGGATGGATGGATGGATGGATGGATGGATGGATGGATGGATGGATGGATGGATGGATGGAAGGATGGATGGATGAAAGCAAGGGGGAGGTAGATATCTATGGCTTTATGTATGGCTTATCTATCTATCTTTCTATCTAGAGATAGATATGTAGCTATATATCCTCTGTATTCACCATTCATTTTGAGAAATAAAACTTTCCCATAGCTTTGCAGCCTCCTCCACATTCCTAAACCTTTTTCTCTGCCCCCCCTCCCGTGTCCATAGCTAAGACTTATCCAAAAGATACTATTTGAGGAATTGCTCACTTCTAAAATGAAAGCTCTTGGTGTTCCCCAAGTTAATTAGGGAAGAACTAGAAGGGAGTTTACCTTGGAGAACAGAGGGGCAGGTAAGGGAGCTTGTCCCAAATGTGACCTAGTAACAGCACGATCTGACGGCCGAGCCTGCATCCAGCACATGAACAGAAAAACCAAGTGCGGTAGGGCCTTAAGGTTCTCTGAAATGTTCCCACATCAGTGAGGGTCTCTTGGCTACAGTTCAAAGCAGACATAAACAGAAAAGCTATCTCTAGAGGAAAGATACCTTCATTGGAAACAGTGAGCATGAAGAATATTAAAGCCAGGCAATAAATTCAAGTTTAAAAAGAGCAAGAACAGTCAGACACCATGAAAGCTGCCAAGACTGAGCAGTGATAGCAACAATAAATCACAGGTGTCAATACCACCCTCTTCGAGGAGCGTACACTCTGGAACTCTTAGGCACACGCTATGAAACGTTTAGAGCACTTAAGGCACACACATAACATGAGATGAGCAAACAATAAGAATTATCTATTTTTGAGAGGATCTGAAAGTGGAGCGTTTATTTACTTACCTTTGGTATGGAAATATTTTATAAATTTTGTTTGCTTTGGGGGCCAGGAATCTAACCCAAAACCTCAAGCTTGCCAGGCAGAAACTGCACTGTCACTGAGCTGTGTCCCCTGCCTCTGGAAATACTTTAAACCACTGCTTCAATTTCATTATTCTTTTGGAAACATGCACGTTTCCATCGCATTAGGCATCAGCTTTCCCAGGGATATTATTCCACTGTGCACCTGTTTTATCCAAGTCCCCAAATATGTGGCCACCAAGTTGTACACGTGTTGGTTGCATTTGTCATCTAAGCTACTTTTTGGCTGCCATTGCTTTCATTTGAGACACTATTTGTCCTTTCTCCATTTCTGGTACTCAGAGTCACCAGTTTTATTTTATTAATCCTCCCTCCAAAATCAAAATTTTGTCTTCTTAGACTTTGCATCAAATGTCCATGTCCTATTTTACTTATTTCTGTGCTTCCCTTTACTGTTTATATTCTTTTCTCATATCCCATTACAGTTTCTAAACTTTTTCCCTAAAATATGGCTGTTTGGTTCCAAATCCATTTCTGATGACTCCACTTTCTCAAGATGCTGTTCGTCCTTGCCAGCAACCTGACCTGTGGTGCCGGATCTTGCTCTGTGACACGGGTATGACAAGACAGAAGGGTGACAGAGGGAATTTATTAATCAGGTGATGGAGGACTGAAGGAGAAGAAGCTCCTCAGGAAGCTGATCAGAACTGAAAAGATTGAGGGGCACCCACAGAACTCCAAGGATCACAGCATTTGTGTGGCTGATAGCTCCCAGCGCAGGGTGGAAAAGCCTCACAGGATGGGACTCAGTCTCTGAGACCAGATCTGCCCAGCCAGTACCTCAGGAGCTGGGAGCAGGTTCTGGATTGCAGAGACTCAGATGTAAAGCAGGCATCGCCTGACTGGGGCCTACCATGGGGCGAGAGAACCAATAAGCAGACAGCTGTTATTAAAGACTGTGGTGTGGTAACCTGATAGGAAAATAAAATGTATATTCCTCCTCTTCTGTAGCTACTCTCTTAGTGCTCTTTATTTTTTTTGGTGGTACCAGGGATTGAACTCAGGACCTTGCACTTGCCAGGAAAGCACTTATTCCACTGAGCTATCTCCACAGCCCCAGTCTCCTAATTTTACCCAGTGACTGTCGTACTTGTACAGCACAGCAGAATATGAAATCTACACATCTCAGGGTAATCTTCTCCATGTGTTCAGTCTGAATATGGATTTTATGCTCTCCTTCTGTAAGACAGAAGAGAAGTTATTATTAAAAGAATGTGCATGGACCATATCACATACACATACATCATTCTTTAAGATGTTCAGAATGTGTGTGGTATTCCTCTTCCATTTGTTTTTAATTTTTTCTTTATTACATTTCTAAACCAATTCTTAAACTGTGCTTACTACTTCCTTAAGATCTTTTTACTAGTTAAAGTCTAGCTATATTGATACAACTGATATCCATCTCACCCTTTAATAATGGACTTATTACCAGTGGAAAATTTCTGAATAGTCTGCTATATGTCTAGACTGTTTTCAGCATTTAGAATCCACACTAGACAAATGCTATAAGCTTCTCCTTCCAGAGTATACCTACTAATCACAAGGCACCGCAGGACTCCCCCTGAGTTAGCTTCCACTTGCTTCCGCAATGGCTCTAAACTGAAGCTGTTCATCAGAAATACCTACAGGACGGTCTGATGGCAGATGTCTGTGCCTTACTCCTGAAGACAGACTAGCACCCGGCTGAAGTGTGTACATGTGTTCAAAGCTCTTTGGGGGAATTTGTAATATTTTTAAAGCCTGTATTTAGAACCATTGTTTTGGTTCCAAACCTTTAAGCACCTTAAAGGTACTTAAGATTAACCCCAGTCTTTCCCCTTGCTTGTTTTTCTCCTTTATAGATGTCAGTGTCGTGTATTTACTTCATGAAGTCATTGGAAACTTAATGCTTGAGGAGGTAGGAATAAAAACTCCTCCTGTCTGACATCAGTCTCCCAAAACAAGGCTTCTTTATTTGGTACATGATGTCCCTGACCATGCTTAGTTCAGAATGAATGATAATGGTAGGCTTGTGAGATCAACATGTTGGACCAGGTATTTCTATTTTATAATTGCAGAGTAAGTCAAGAGTGCCAAATAGCAATGTCATAATCCTTCTGTTCTCTGCCAACCTACTGCCGTATGGACCCAAATATGTCACTCCTAAAACAGATGGCTTTCTCTGCTCTGCAGGTTATTACATAAGGAGGTGAGGGGTAGTAGACTAAGCATGCTCAGTTTCCAAGAAGATGAGCACAGTGCTTGTGGCAAGACCCCAGGTGGAGGGAGAGAAGCAGGCTTCAGATCCAGGCTTGCCAGGATTTAAAACCTGGCCCTGTGACTCACCTCACTTGGCCTCCATTTTCTCTTCTGTTGAAACAGAAATCATAATCTGGAGAGACTCCCATGACATGTATGTAAAACAAATAGCAAATAGCTGCTACACAATAGATTTGCTTTTTTAGAATTTTTATATTAAAAAACAGGGTTTTGCCTGAGTTTCTGAGTGGCATTTACTTTAAATTGAGGAGACCACCTGATATTATTTAATGTAAGCACAGGATAGTAAGCTTTTGTGAGGAACCTGTCATTATGATTCCTATGACACCAAGCACATGCGGACTGAAGCCACGGTCTGGAAAAGAGGGTGCTTAATTGATTGCACTTTCTCCACAAAATGCTGCTGCTGACAGGAGTTCTGACCAGCTCACCCAATGTGGGTGTTTAACATTATAGCTCTCTCTCTGTGTGTGTGTGTGTGTGTGTGTGTGTGTGTGTGTGTGTGTGTGCCTGCACTCTAAAGTTGGAGAAAGTTAGAACCTTAAAAAGGCTCCACAATAATTTGATAAAAATAAATGAATGAAGTCAGTGGAATGAGAACTATGAAAGAGTGTTTACTTCATTTAAGTATATTTACATTAGGCGGGATGGATAATTCGGGAGGCTAAGCACTTGCCTAGCAAGCACAAGGACATGGGTTTGATCCATGCCCTGCTGGTCCCGGAACCCCTAGTACATCATGTGGGCCCCCAAACTGGGTGTGGTGGCACATAGGAGGATCACTATGAATCCAAGCTATATAGTAAGAGCCTGTACCAAATACATAAATAATAAAATATTTTTAATTTTTAAATATATATATATTCACATTTAATCGGTGCTACATAATGAAGCTTTATAATGTAGCTATCCCTCCAAAAGCTGGTGTGGTAGATCCTGGTGCCTAGATCACCTTCTAAAGGTAACTAAATGATAACTTAATGAGGTCAGACTGCTCTGACCTCATTAAGGAACCCATCCAACTATAGATTTTGTAATTTATTGGACTATTAGGAAGTGGTGGAAACCTTAGAAAGTTGGGGACTATTGGAGGAAGTAAGTCATTGATGTCCTAGAACAATACAACTTGACCCCGGTCAACCTCTCAGTCTCTGTCTCTCTTGTCTCTGTCTCTGTCTTTGTCTGTCTCTGTCTCTGTCTGTCTCTCTGTCTGTCTCTCTGTCTCACTGTGTCTCTGTCTCTCTGTCTCTCTGTCTCTGTCTCTCTCTCTCTCTCTCTCTCTCTCTCTCCTGTCCTCTTCGGGAAGACAAAATCCTCTCACTTCCCTGGTTTT